>JXCR01136621.1:119645-165542 GCA_002079205.1 Phalaenopsis hybrid cultivar | reverse complement strand
CTCTCAAAATTCTCCATAATAATTAATTCAATTTGAGGCTAAAAATAACACAAATTTTCAAAAAAAACAAACTTATATTAATTCTCAAACAAGTACAAACACATTTAACACTTAGTTCTCTCTCCAAATAGACTTGGATGAGAAAATTTTCCTAAGTACAAAACACTTAACACACATTTACAATTAAACACATAAGTGACACAAAAACTAAACACAAGACATAAACACTAACACATTTAAAAACATGACTTTAAACACACAATTCCTAAAACTTAACTTAATGCCACTCTTCATTAGAAGGAATAAATTCTTATCTCTCAGTAGTCTCTCCAGGAATATAGTGTTGATAAAACGGACGGTGGTGAAGAGCTCTAATATTATCATCTTCTATCCACTTTTGCTTAAGGAACATTGCCTTATATGCTTCCTCTACATAACTTGTATGGCTGAATTGCATCCTAAGTTGCCACCCAATATGTTCTAGATGAGCATGCAATCCAAGCACCTTAGTCCTTAATACAAATATAGTATTCTTCAACTTGTTGATCTTCTCTGATATTCCTTCAATACTAACGACTAAGAAACCGCTATACATCTCCTGTGCACTTTGACTAATGAACTTCTTCTTCATAGCTTCTTACTTCTTCTTCAAATCTGTCTCCCATGAAGAAATTTTCTCTAAATCTCTCTCTTTCTTAGAATTTTAGGGCTAGAAATAATCCAGGGTGAAATTCCTTCACAAACCCCTTCTATTTATAAGCCTAATTCCCCCTTATAACTTTTAGGCACGACTAGAAACTGCCAAGACACATTTATTCCAACTAAATTGCAGTTATACTTTCTAGAAATCAAAATTTTCACATGTGATTAAACTGCTGCGCTTAAGCGCCGCAGTGCACATTTTTGCACAAGTCAACTTAACGTCCAAATTCTTGATCTAACATGTCGAGGTTACTAAATCAAGTCTAAAAATCATTACTAGCACATAATAAACTCGAAAATACTACCCCAAATTTCTTAATCAGACTTAAAACAACAATCAAAGCAAAAGCACACTGATAACTATGGGTTGTCTCTCACAAAGCGCTTGGTTTTACGTCGTCAGCCCAACGTAACCAGTGCTCATTCTGGTTGACCCAACATCATTCCATCATTATATTTATGCTGATCCCCTATATAATAAGTTTTCAGTCTATGTCCATTCACTTTAAAATTTTTTCAGAATTATGATCTTTAATATCAACAGCTCCATAAGGATAAAATTTCATCACAACAAATGGGCCCATCCACCTGGACTTAAGTTTGCCTGGAAATAATCTTAACCTTGCATTATATAGGAAAACTTATTGCCCTGGTTGAAAATTTTTAGTAAGAATCCTCTGATCATGCCACATTTTCATCTTTTCTTTATAAATCTTAGCACTCTCATAAGATTCATTCCTTATCTGTTCAAGCTCATTTAATTGTAACAATCTTTTCTCACTAGCATCTTTCAAATTATAATTGAACTCTTTAATTCATTTAATTGCAATAATCTTTTCTCACCAGCATCTTTCAAATTATAATTGAACTCTTTAATTATTTTAATTTTTCTTTATAAATCCTAGCACTCTCATAAGATTCATTCCTTATCTCTTCAAGCTCATTTAATTGTAACATCCTTTTCTCACCAGCATATTCCTTATCTCTTCAAGCTCATTTAATTGTAACAATCTTTTCTCACCAGCAACTTTTAAATGATAATTGAACTCTTTAATAGTTTAATTGTAACAATCTTTTATTACCAACATCTTTCAAATTATAATTGAACTCTTCAATCACTCAAATAATGCTTTATGCTCAAGTTCAACTGGTAAGTGATAAGCTTTCCCAAATATTAGCCTATATGGGAACATTCTTGCTTTATGCTCAAAGTTCAACTGGTAAGTGACAAGCTTTCCTAAATATTAGCCTATATGGGGACATTCCTATAGATTCAACTGGTAAGTGACAAGCTTTTCCAAATATTAGCCTATATGGGGACATTCCTATAAGAGCTCTGTATGTAGTCCTATAAGCCCACAATGCATAGTCAAGTTTAACTGACCAATCCATTTTTTTTGGATTCACAGATTTTTTCATAATTCATTTAATTTCCTGATTGGATAATTCAGCCAAACCACTTGTCTGAGGATGATAAGCAGTAGTAATGTTATGATTTATATGATATTTCTTTAATAATTTCTCCATTATGACATTTCTGATATGCCTTCCCCCATCAGTAATGATAACTCTTGGCATCCCAAATTTAAAAAATATATTCATTTTTAAAAATTTTGCAACACTTTAAGCATCACATCAAGGTAAAGCAATAGCTTCTATCCATTTGGATACATAGCCCATTGCTAACAGAATATATAAATTTTTGAAATATGGTATAAATGGTCCCACNGCTTATATGGGGACATTCCTATAGGAGTTCTATATGCAGTCCTATAAGCCCATAAAGCATAGTCAAGTTTGATTGGCCAATCCATTTTTGTTGGATTCACAGATTTTTCCATAATTCTTTTAATTTCCCGACTGGATAATTCAGCCAAACCATTTGTCCGAGGATGATAAGCAGTAGCAATCCTATGATTTATATGATATTTCTTTAGAAACTTGTCCGTAATGGCATTTCTGAAATGACTTCCCCCATCACTAATGATAACTCTTGGCATCCCAAATCTAAAAAATATGTTCATTTTCAAAAATTTTGTAACAATTTGAGCATCACATCAAGCTAAAGCAATATCTTCTATTCATCTGGATACATAGTCCACTGCTAACAGAATATATAAATTTCTGAAAGATGGTATAAATGGTCCCATGAAATCTAATCCCCAAACATCAAATATTTCAACTTCTAGCATTAAATTAAGGGGCATCTCATTTCTTCTAGAAATATTGCCTACTCTTTGACATCTATAACAAGTTTTGATATGAGTACTAACATCTCTAAAAATTGTAGGCCAATAAAATCCAGATTGTAGAATATTATAGGTTATTTTATCAACATCTCTAAAAATTGTAGGCCAATAAAATTCAAATTGTAAAATTTTGTATGTTGTTTTATCAACATTAATATAAGCATTAACATCTCTAAAAATTGTAGGCCAATAGAATCCAGATTATAAAATTTTGTATGTTGTTTTATCAACACTGTCCCCCAAGGCCAATAGAATCCAGATTGTAAAATTTTGTATGGTTTTTTATCAACACCAAAATGTCCCCCAAAATCAGAATTATTACAATTTTTGGATAATTTCATAAGTTTCTTCTAATGGTACACATCTTCGAATGATCAGATCATTTTCTTGTTTATATAAATATGGGTCATCCCTAAAATAAGTCTTAGCTTCAGAAATAAATTTCCTCATTTGTTGGTATGTCGTTCCATGGGGTTTAAGATCACTAAATATATAGCTCACAATGTTGACATACCATGGAACACGCCACTCATTTACAGTGAACAATTTTTTATCTGGAAAATGTTCATTAATTTCTTTTTTAAAATAGAGTGGTTTTTCTAATTGAAGCCTGGAAAAATGATCAGCAATTTAATTTTCAATTCCCTTCCGATCTACAATTTCAAAATCAAATTCTTTCAAAAGAAGAATCTGTCTTATAAGTCTAATTTAGTACCCTTCTTTTTCATTAATTACTTAATAGCAAAATGATTTGTATGCACTATACAATGAGTTCCAATCAAATATGATCTAAATTTATCAAAGGCATATACTATTACTAATAACTTTTTTCAGTTGTTGTACTTCCAATCAAATATGATCTAAATTTTTCAAAGGCATATACTATTGCTAATAACTCTTTTTCAGTTATTGTATAATTAATTTGAGTTTCGTTAAGAGTTTTACTAGCATAGTAAATAACTTTGAAAATTTTATCATATCTTTTTCCTAAAACAACTCCAATACGTAATCACTTGCAGCACACATAAGTTCAAAAGGTTTTTCCCAATTTGGTGAAACTATAATTGATGTAGCGAAATTTTTTTTAATAATTTAAAATTTTTAGGCATTCCTCATCAAAATTGAAAATTGCATCTTTCTCCAGTAAATGGCATAAAGGCTTAGCAATCTTAGAAATGTCCTTAATATATCGCCTGTAGAATCCAACATGTCCTAAAAAACTCCTAATTTCCCTTACATTTTTTGGTTAAGGTAAATTAGCGATCACTTGAGTTTTAGCAGGATCTACTTCCATATCATTTTTTGATATTTGATGACCTAATACACTTCTTCCTACTACCATAATTTGACATTTTTTCTAGTTAAGGACTAAATTTGTTTCTTCATAGCGCTTAAGAACTTTAGATAAATGTTCTAAACATGAGTCAAATGAAGTTCTAAATACTGAAAAGTCATCCATAAAGACTTCAATCCCTTTTTCAATTAAATCACAAAAAATTATCATCATACATCTTTGAAATGTAGCAGGGGCACTACATAAACCAAAGGGCATTCTTCTAAAAGCAAAAGTACCATAAGGACTGATAAATGTTGTTTTCTCTTGAACCTCAGGAGATATTTGAATTTGATGAAAACCGGTATATCCATCCAAAAAACAAAAGTATTTATGGCCAGCTAGTTTATCTAGCAATTGATCTAGTTGAATTTGGTGATAACCAGTATATCCATTTAGAAAATAAAAGTATTTATGCCCATCTAGTCAATCCAGCATTTGATCTAGAATGACCACTATATCCATCCAGAAAATAAAAGTATTTATGCCCATCTAGTCTATCCAACATTTGATCTATAAAGGGTAGTGGAAAATGATCTTTCCTAGTGGCAAGATTTAATTTTCTATAATCAATGCATATTCACCACCCTATAACGTGCTTTCTAGATTTAATTTTCTATAATCAATGCATATTCGCCACCCTGTAACTTGTTTAGTAGGTATTAACTCATTATGCTCTTTCACTGTTACAGTTACTGCTCCTTTCTAAGGAACACAATAAATTGGACTAACCCATGCACTCTCTGAAATAGGGTAGATAATTCCAGCATCTAAACACTTTAAAATTTCTTTTTTAACAACCTCTTTCATAAAAGGATTTAATCTCCTTTGTGGATCAGCCCTGGATTTGCAGTTTTCTTCCAGATTAGTTCTATGCATACAAATTGAAAGATTGATTCCTTTAATATCAGCAATTATCCATCTAAGGCTTTCTTAAAATTTTTCAAAATTTTCATCAGCTTTTCTTCTTCTTCCTTTGTTAACTTCGAGGAAATTATAAAAGGCAAAGTAGAGAAATCTCATAGAAAGTCATATTTTAAATGGTCAGGAAGTAATTTCAACTCAAATTCTGGAGATTTTTCAATAGATGGATAAATGATTTATCTTTGTCTATCATGTCTAAAATTTCAAAACTTTCTTGAACATAACTTGAATCTTCCTTAAAAAGGTTTACACATTGATCTAATTCCTCTTCTTTCTCATGTTCCAAATCTTTTTCATCAGATTTTTCTTCATAAGTACTTTTGAAATGACATTCACTTAGATATCTTATAACATCCATTCTATAACATTTATAATCTTTACCTTTTGCAGGGTATTTCATTGATTTTAAAATGTTAGAAGTAACAGTTTGATCATTAACACGCATTATTAATTCCCCTTTCTTCACATCTATTATTGCTCTTCCAACAGTTTGATCATTGACGTGCATTGTTAATTCCCCTTTTTGCACATCTATCATTGCTCTTCCTAATCATTGACGCACATTGTTAATTCCCCTTTTTGCACATCTATCATTGCTCTTCCTGTGGCTAGGAATCGCCTCCCACGCGCATTGTTAAATCTCCTTTTTTTCACATCATCATTGCTCTTCCTGTGGCTAAGAAAGGTCTCCTCAAAATG
This sequence comes from Phalaenopsis hybrid cultivar, assembly GCA_002079205.1. Lineage (NCBI taxonomy): Eukaryota > Viridiplantae > Streptophyta > Magnoliopsida > Asparagales > Orchidaceae > Phalaenopsis > Phalaenopsis hybrid cultivar. The sequence goes on along the minus strand of JXCR01136621.1, from coordinate 159,635 downwards.
ATAGGTATCATCATTGCTCTTCTTGTGGCTAGGAAATGTCTCCCCAAAATGATAGGTATCTCTTTATCTTTGTCCTTCTGTGGCTAGGAAAGGTCTCCCTAAAATGATAAGTATCTCTTTATCTTCCTCCATATGCTTAGCACAATGAAATCAACAGGAAAGATAAATTGATCCACTTTCACTAGGACATCTTCTATAACTCCTTTAAGATAGGCTATTAAATGATCTTCTAACTGTAGAGTTACAGTAGTAGAGGTTATTTCTCCTAATCCCAATCTTTTAAATATTAATAATGACATAAGGTTATTGCTTGCACCTAAATCATATAAAGCTTTCCTATAAAATCTGTCTCCTATTGCACATGGAATTGTAAAGGTATCAGGATCTTTAAGCTTTTCATGAAGCTTTCTTCTGAATTATAGCACTGCACTCCTCACTAAGTGCAATAGTCTCATTATCTTCAAACTTCCTTTTTCGATTATAGCACTGCACTCCTCACTAAGTGCAACAGTCTCATTATCTTTAAACTTCCTTTTTCTTTTGAGAGTATCCTTCATAAACTTTACATAGCTTGGCATTTGTTCTAAGACTTCAACAAATGGAATATTGATTGTAAGCTTCTTAAAAATTTTCAGAAATTTTGAAAATTGCTTATCCAACTTTTGTTGTCGAAGTCTCTGAGGAAATAGAGGTGGTGGTTTTTCTAAATCAATTTTTGGCGGAGAAATAGGTCTTTCAGAGCGTCCTCTTTTGATTCTTCAATTTCTTCTCTCTCTACTTCTATCTCTTTTTGAACCCTACCTTCCAACTCTCTTCCACTTCTAAGTTGTATGGCTTTAACTTACTCTTTATTATGGTCTTTTGAATTTGATTCAGTATTACTAGGAAGTGTTCCTTAGGATCTATTACTTAATGAACTTGCAATTTGCCCAAGTTGATTCTCAATATTTCTGATTGTAGCTCCTTGACTTTGTAACTGATTACCCGTTTGTAAAACGACTTCTTCTATAGACAACTTCTTATCCTTAAATTGTGTATTACTATTGATTCCTGGAGAAAAAGTAGATTTATAATTATTATTCCCTTGGTTGTTCCAGTTTCCCAATGGGTTTACTTGGTTGTTCCCCCATTGCTGATTATGAATTATTATTTCAGTTAAAGTTGGGATGGTTCTTCCAACCCCATTGCTGATTATTACTACCCGAATTGTTATTCCAATTAAAGTTGGGATGGTTCTTCCAACCTATATAATAATTGGAATATGGGTTATTTTGCTTATTATTTATGACATTCAAAGTTTCTAATGATTTTTGAAAATCTACCATTTGGCCTAATGAATTCTCTTCAATTATGAAAATTAGTTGAGAAAAAATCATTCAAAGTTGGTCTAACTTCCTTGAAATTGCAGCAACTTGATTTGCTAACATAGTAAATGCACCAGTTTCATGAATATTGGCTACTTTCTTAAGATTCACCCTCTCAGAAGGCCATTAAAAATTATTAATAGTCATCTCTTAGATTAAAGCATAAGCATCATGAAATGGTTTTCACATAAAAGAACGACCAGTAGCGGCATCGATAATAGATTTAAGATAACCAATTAATCTATTATAAAAGATTTGAATTATTAACGCAAGCTGGTATAACATGGTGTGGACATCTTCTTAAGAGTTATTTAAATCGTTCCCATGCTTCATAAATATATTCCCCTTCAAACTGATTAATAGATGTAATATCATTTCTAAGCTTCACAGTTTTTTATGGTGGAAAATATTTAGTAAGGAATTTTTGTGTTAAATCACCCCAAGTTCTGATAGATCTAGGTGCTAAGGAATTCAACCATATCTTAGCTTTATCTCTTAGTGAGAAAGAAAATAATCTAGTCTTATGGCATCATCTGATACACCATCGTATTTAAATGTAGCACATAATTCTAGAAAATTGGCAAGATGTAAATTTGGATCTTCAGGCTAACGAATTCAACCACATCTTAGTTTTATCCCTCAGTGAAAAAGGAAATAACCTAAGTTTCACGAATGTAACCATATTATAGTTTTATCCCTCAGTGAGAAAGGAAATAATCTACGTCTTATATCAAATTCAACCACATCTTAGCTTTATCCCTCAATGAGAAAAGAAATAACCTAAGTCTTATGATTGATAAACCATCGTATTAAATGTAGCACACAATTCTAGAAAATTGGCAAGATGTAAATTTGGATCTTCAGTTGGTGACCCCCATGTAGCACACAATTCTAGAAAATTGGTAAGATGTAAATTTGGATCTTTAGTTGGTGATCCCTCAAACTGATTATTTGATATCATTGGATAATAGCAGGTTTAAGCTCAAATGAATTAATCACTATAATAGGTTTTCGAATACTACAATAAAGTTCATCTACAATAGGGTTGGCATAATCTCTTAAAGATCTAAACTCTTTTTGAATTTCAGCATTTTGATTATTTTGGTTTTCCATTTAGTAAATTTTTTTAGATTTTTCAAGATTTTTAATTTTTTTGGTTTTTCTGATTTTTCTAATAGTTCATTCTAATTCAGAATCGTAGAACACTATTCCTTCATAACTTGAACTATGCATACACTAACATAAAATAAAAAAAAATTAAAACATACTAAATAAGATACAATATTTAAAGTTTAAATAAGACTTTCTAAAAATAGAAATTTACTTAGCTTTCTTCCCCGTTAATGATGCCAAAAATTTCTGGATACTCAATGCTTATGTACAGTATAACAATAGTTCTGATGGTATTTTTCACTTATATTTCTTTTTTTTACAACAAAACCAAAAAATTGATTCTAAGAAAAAAGAAATTAACTTTTTAATTTATATATATTTATATTGGGATACTACGCAAGTATACGTATCATTATCAAGTAATATAAAACTTTTTGATTAAGACTTGAATATCGAACCCGCAGGAAATATAGAACTTTTTTAAAAATAATTACCTAAACTAAAAATGATTTTTAAAGGAATTTAAAATTTAAATATTTTTGGTATTTTTCATATTTTAACGAAACAATAAAAAGATGACTAAAGTTTTTGTAGAAGAAAAGTACTTAATATGAAAATATATTTCTTCTTATCATGAATCAATAATTAGTATAGGAATTCTGTTGTGGAAGTGTGCAAATTGTGTTTTGCCAAATAAAAAACATTCTTTACCCTTACTAGAGATGCTATAAAGAACATTGACTAATTTAAAGTTTGAATAGTTCCAAAGACCGGCTATGTAGGGAAGATACTAGCTCTCACTATAGAGTTCCCTCAATTCCCTCCACCTGGGGGCTAACATTATCGTATCAGAACCTAAAACAAAAAACCAAGTTGGGGGCTTTAACCTGTCACTTTAAAGTCCTTTAACTCTACACCCATCAATGAATACCTATTTATTTGCACTCAATCATATGAACTACATTCTCATTCATACAACCTCATGTGATTTTTCTAATTGTTAACCGAAACAATACCAGCCTGGTTCTTACATGTTTTCACAATAAATTTTAACATCTGGATTTGTCAAATCAAGAAGTAAATGAAATGCATGGATTTAATTCATCATAACTTTTTCCAACATTAAAGATCAATACTCTTCACAACTTCCATCCAAACTTAATTACTTATCATTTCAAGAAGAAAGATAAAGAAAACTACTCACAATCCATGGAGAAAACAAAGCCATACTTTAGTTTAAAAGAAGAAATTATTATCAAACCAACAACAAGTCTTAGTTAAAACCAAAAGTAGTCTAAAAAAAATGATAAAAACTTATTTCAAGTCCTCCGCCAAACTCTTGAAGTTCCTTTGAATCTCTTCTATTTCATAATCACTCAAAAAAAAATAACAAAAAGGATAAAGTAAATAAAAAGTTGTTCCTGAAAATCTCTCCGAACTAACTCCCCAGAAAAGAACTTTTAAAACTTGCCAATATTTTCAGGACTCTTTTCTAAGTCCTCTCTTCTTTCTTTTATAGTTTTCCAAGAGGTGCCTTGGGATCTCTTCAAACTATATCTTGATTCGATGTATTTGCCCAAGAGATGCATTCTTTCATGATAATTTTCATCCATGGTGGTTACAACCACCTATTAAGCCATTGGGTGCCTCAAAAACCTCTTTGAAATTCATGAAAACTGATTTTGCTCGTCTAGTAACTGTCACTGGCGCTTAAGCATGGGGTCTCGGCACTTAGGCACGACCTTCTCTATTTAACCGGAGCTTAAGCGCCGGATCTGGTGCGTAGGCGCCAAAACTCTTTTACATAATTTTTCACCTTTTTGCTCCAAATTTGATTATTTTTCCTTATTTAAGCATTTTTTTCATTTTTACTTTTAACTGCAAGAGAAACACAAAATTAACTTCCATTAAAGAGCAATATCTCAAAAATATGTATAAAAATGTGTCTAAAAACACTACATATTTTAGGTGTATCAATATCATGTCGAACTCTCCTCTGCTTATGCTCATCATTATAAGCGTTTCTTGCTCTTATCTCTCCCAACTGAGTTTGTATATTAATTATGTCCAATTGTTGAATCATAAGTTGGTCCATAATACCTTCTAACGATGCATAACGAGAAGTGGATGTCCCTACAACTGATGTAGAGGGCCTATTCATTCTTCCACCTTTAGATTCAACAAATGATTCAACTCTTTAAATCATATGTCTCCTAATAGGATTCTGTGGTTGTAATCTTTCCTCATTTCTATGGGACTCTACTCCTGATTGCTCACATAACGAGAAAATCAGAGTAGGGTATCCCAAACCACTAGCTGTAGAGTTACCAGCTATACTCCGAGCATGATGAACTATGAGTGCACCAACATCTATTGCTTTCATGTTCTAAATGCAATAGTTTAACACTGATCTATCTTTTATAACATCAACAAGATGATTCGTTGGCAATAGTTCAACAGAGATGAAGTGATGCCATACCTTAGACTGAATAGTCAACATGGAAGCAGGGAAGTTAACTACCTTGTTATTCTTAATCTTCCACTCTCCTTTTTCATCTGTCAAAAAGGTAATCACTTCATCCAGTGATGAATCAGCCACCATGATGCAGTGTACTCATCATGAAATACGTTTCTCAGCCCATAAAAAGCATTGATCCAATCAACAGTAAATTCTACTTGCTTACTTTTAACCAAGATGTGATCACCCTCAGTGAACCTCAGGTTAGCATAGAACTCCTGAATCATGGGGAAAATTGCCACTGTAGTGAAGTAGCATAATCTTTCCAAATTTCTGGCAAGAATCAACCTCTCAATCTCCCCACTCGTGTTTGCAAACGACCATTCTTGGATCAATCTTCTAGTCTCCATTTGAGTATTGTAACTATGTTGGGCTTTGAAGTTAATGAATCTTCATGAATCAAAATCCTTGGACAGCCTTCCTCCCTTCACTCGGGAGCCATTTGAAAATCTATGAAAATAAAAAATCTAACTCCTCAAAAAAGGTTATTTGGTAAGAAACTTTCACTATGAGTTTTCTTCAACCTTTTTCATAAAAAAATCCCAAATTTTGGATCTTCCATAATGTAGGAAAAATCCATGGTAAAAATAAAATTTTTCTAAGTTAAAGTAAAGCTCTTACTAAAAGAAAATGAAATCTATGATTTTCGGCCTCCTAAATTTTCTCTATCGACCTCAATGTAAAGGCCTAGGTCAAGGTTTAGAGGTAGGAGATGGCCCAAGCAGTAAAAATGGAGCTTGTTTGTGTGATTTTATGGTTTTTTTAGGCAAATTGGCATGTTCGGGTCTTTGGCGCATCATGCGCCAGTGCTCTGTAAATCCGCCATCATGCGTCGGAGCTTAAATTCACTAAATTTTGGTTTTTGTGAAAATCTGCTCTGTATCGCTTTATGTCAACTTCTAATTAGCTCAAATGAACATTTCTAAACATTCATAAACATCAATCTAACCCTAAACTTTCACAAACAACACAAAACTAACATTTATATATAAAATCCGCGCTATTACAAGCTAACTTTTTTCAAGCCAAAAAACATCCATTTCAGTGTTTTAAGCAAGCCAAACATCCTAACATTGAAATCTAAACATCTAAATACAAAGCATCAACATAGATAGTGCAACAATAGTAGTAAATGCAATCCAGATCAACAAAGTAACTAAAACAAACATTACTAAACAAAATATTTCATGCATAAACTAAATTCAAACATCTTTTTCACTCTCGTCCTCTTGGATATCTCCCATAGAATGGTAGTGCACATACATGTTGTGGAAGGTCAGTAAGAAAACTCATTAGTCGAATTCTCCCCAATCCAAGCTTGTTTCTTGAACATACGTACCAAAACCATCTTCAATACAATCAGTATGTTCAAAATGTTCCTTTAGTCTCCAATCAAGATGATCCAACATTTCAGAAATATTTCCAATCACATGCATAAGGTTCTACACCTTTTTCTCTATCTTCTTGATCTTCTTCAAAGGTGCATTTGAATTGTAGTAAGGCTGAATAGGTGAAGAATTATGGAATTCCTGATCCATTAATACATTCATATCATTTTCTTCTCTCATTCTAATACAACTGCAATAGACTTTTGGATCCATCAGTTTCTAAGGAAGAAGCACTTTTTCCCAAATTTCATAAGGTACTTGCGATTGACTGCATAGTGGGAAAATAGTGGATGGATGTCCAAGTCCAGTTGCAGACCCATCCACAATCAAACCAAAAATTTATTTCACAATAATAGCTCCAAATTTAATAGGCTTTTTGGTTTGAATATAATAATTTAAAATAGTACTCTCCTTAGTCACCTTACTGATCTTCATAGTAGGCAGTAATTTTGATGCAATAAAGAAGTGTCATGCCTTAGAAGTTCGATTTAACAATGATGACAAAAAACTTACATTCCCATCATCTCTGGCCTCCCAATTTGCATCTTCATCCGTAAGGTATCGGTAGAGTTCATTTATATTGTCTCTCGTAGGGGTAAAATTTGCATAATGACAGATAGACACATTCTCAATCATAAACATCTCATTTATTCTTGAAGGAGTGAATTGCACAAACCTGCCTTGCACATAAACAATTCCTTGGTTGATCCCATGAAGATTTGTATAAAACTCTTTCACCACAGGGACAACTACGATGGCAGTAGTGTAGCAAAGCACTTCCCAACGCCTCTGTGTAATAACCTCTTCTACTCTAGTATTAAGTTTGTTGAATCCTTGATTCATAAACCCCCTTTCTTTGATTAGCCACTTCTTCACTAAAACACGACCATGCAACTTCTGCGCATTAAAACTAACGAAATTTCTCTGGTTAAAAATTCCAAATCTCACAGTATTTTTGGAGTAGGATGCCATTGGATTTAAAATCTAGTGGCTCTTCCCTCGTTTTCTCTCTTAAAATAGACTTAGGAATCGGTTTTTGGGAGTTATAAGGAGAAGAAACAGCCAAAAACTGCCTTTTAAAAAGTTTTAAGTCATTTTTGTCACCGCGGCGCATCGTTGTCAATTCTGGCGCATCATGCACCAACTCTGTAGAATTTGGCCAGTTCTAAAAACTACACTATTTAAATTTTGATCCAATAAATTCTCAATTTTTTATAAAATTAGTTAAATAAAGATGTTTCTAAAGATTTTTCTCAAATACACGGACTATATAAAGACATAAACAAAAATATACGTAAAATATTTTGAAAAAAAAAACTCAAAAGCAAACTAAACAACAATACATATGGGTTGCCTCCCACAAAGAACTTGGTTAATGTCAACAACCCGACATTTCTAGTTTTTATTTTGGGTGACCCAATTTTATCGTCTCTTTAAAAGCTTATCTTTGACCATCAAAATATGGTTTCAATCTATGCCCATACACTTTAAATATTCTTCTAATTTTGGGGTCTTCAATATTAACTGCTCCATAGGGATAGATTTTTATAACTCTGAATGACACTTTCCACTTAGATTTTAGTTTCACAAGAAATAATTTCTATCTTGTATTATATAATAAAACATCATATCTAGGTTCAAATTCCCTTTTTATTATCTTCCGATCATGTCATTTTTTCATCTTATCCTTATAAATCCTTGCATTATTGTAAGATTTATTTCTAGTTTTTTCAAGCTCATTCAATTGCAACAATCTTTTCTCACCAACCCTTTTTTCAAATTGAAATTGAATTCATTTATATCCCAATAAGCTTTATGCTCCAATTAAACTGGCAAGTGAAAAGTCTTTCCAAAAATTAATTTATAAGGTGACATTCCTATAGGTGTTTTATAAGTAATCATGTATGCCCATAATGTAGTATCTAATCTAGTAAACCAATCTATTTTACTAGGATTAACACTCTTTTCCAAAATTCTCTTAATTTCATGATTAGATACTTCTGCTAAACCACTAGTTTTGGGATGATAAGCAGTTGTAATTTTATGCATTACATTATATTTTTCCACCAATCTTACAATTATTGCATTCCTAAAATGAGATCTTCCATCAGTAATGATTACTCTCGGCATTCCATATCTTGTAAACATTTTTTTAATTAAAAATTTTGAAACACTCCGAGCATCACATCAAGATAAAGTGATTGCTTCAATCAATTTTAAAACATAATCCACTACAATCAATATATAAATATTTTTGAATTATGGTATAAATGGTCCCATAAAATCCAATCCCTATANTCTGGTATAGCATGGTGTGGACACTTTCTTAAGAGTTCTTTAAATCTTTTCCATGCTTCATAAATAGATTCCTAGTCAAATTGATTAAAAGATGTTATATAATTTCTAAGCTTTACAATTTTTGATGGTGGAAAATATTTAGTAAGGAATTTGCTAAATCACCACAAGGTCTGATAGATCCAGGTGCTAATGAATTCAACCACATCTTAGCTTTATCCCTCAGTGAGAATGGAAATAGCCTAAGTCTTATGACATCATCTAATACACCATTGTATTTAAATGTAGCGCATAATTCTAGAAAATTAGCAAGATATAAATTTGGATTTTCAGTTGGTGATCCCCAAAACTGATTATTTGATACCATTTGGATAATAGTAGGTTTAAGCTCAAATAGATTAGCCACTACAGTAGGTTTTTGAATACTGCAATGAAGTTCATTTACAGTAGGGTTGGCATAATCTCTTAAAGGTCTAAACTCTTGATGAATTTCAGCATTTTGATTATTTTGGTCTGCCATTTCTGCATTTTTTTTTATTTTTCAAAATTTATAATTTTTTTAGTTTTTCTAATTTTTCTAATAGTTCTTACTAATTCAGAATCGTAGCGCACTATTCCTTCAGAACCTGAACTACGCATACACTAACATATAATAAAATAAAATAAAATAGACAAAACAAAATAAGATAAGGTAAGATAACTTAAAGTTGAAATAAGACATTCTAAAAATAGAAAATTACTTTTAAAATCAATTTCTCCCCGGCAACGACACCAAAAACTTGATCCTTAGATACTGCTAATATGCACAATTCAACAATGATTCATATTATATTTCACTTATATTTCCTTACTTTGCAACAAAACCAAAAACTTGGACCTAAAGAAAAATAAGAATTTAACTTTTAATTTATATATATTGGGATACTACACAAGTATACACATCATTATCAAGTAATATAGGACATTTTGATTAAGACCTGAATATCAAACCCACAGGGAGAATATACAATATGCACTATTGAACAACAAACTTTCTATTTTTAATAAAGATATAATTATCTAAACTAAAGATAATTTTTGCAGTAATGAAAATTTAAATATTTTTGGTATTTTCAATATTTTGATAGAACAATAACAATTTAAAAAGATAACTAGAGTTTTTTGTAGAAGAAAAGCACTAAATATGAAAATATTTTTCTTCTTGTTATGAATAAGTAATAAGTATAGGAATTCTATTGTGGAAGTATGCAAATATTGTTATGCCAAATAGAAGCAATAATATTTGTTACCCTTACTAGAGATGCTATAAAGAATATTGACTAATTTAAAGTTTGAATAGTTCTGAAGACCGGCTAGGCGGGGAAGATACTAGCTCTCACTCTAGAGTTCCATTGATTTCCTCCACCTGAGGGCTAACTTCTCATTTCAGGAACTAAAACAGAAACCAAGTTGGGGGCTTTAACCTGTCACTTTAAAGTCCTCTAACTCTACACCCATCAATGACTATTTCAGTTGGGGGCTTTAACCTGTCACTTTAAAGTCCTCTAATTCTACACCCTTCAATGAATATTTTCCTATTTAATTGTTCACAATCATATGAACTACATCTCATTCATACAACCTCATATGATTCTTTTATTTATTTTCAATCAATCATATGAACTACATTCTCATTCATACAACCTCATGTGATTCTTTCTAATTTGTTGAATAATCATATGAACTACATTCCCATTCATACAACCTCATGTGATTCTTTCCAATTGTTGACTGAGAATAAATTACATTCTCATTCATACAACCTCATGTGATTCTTTCCAATTGTTGATTGAGACAATACTGAATTACATTCTCATTCATACAATCTCATGTGATTCTTTCCAATTATTGACTGAGACTTATTTGCACTAAATCATATGAAGTACATTCTCATTCATACAACCTCATGTGATTCTTTCCAGTTGTTGACTGAGACAATACCAGTATCATATGAACTACATTCTCATTCATACAACCTCATGTGATTCTTTCCAAATGTTGACTGAGACAATACCAGCCCGGTTCTTACATGTTCTCACAACAAATTTTAACATTTGGAAGACTGAGACAATACCAGCTCGGTTCTTACATGTTCTCACAACAAATTTTAACATCTGGATTGGCCAAACCAAGAAGTAAATGAAGTGATTTGTTTGCACTTAATCATATGAATTACATTCTCATTCATACAACCTCATGTGATTCTTTCCAATTATTGATACTTTCAATCATATGAACTACATTCTCATTCATACAACCTCATGTGATTCTTTCTAATTTGTTGAATAATCATATGAACTACATTCCCATTCATACAACCTCATGTGATTCTTTCCAATTGTTGACTGAGAATTATTTGCACTAAATCATATGAAGTACATTCTCATTCATACAACCTCATGTGATTCTTTCCAGTTGTTGACTGAGACAATACCAGTATCATATGAACTACATTCTCATTCATACAACCTCATGTGATTCTTTCCAAATGTTGACTGAGACAATACCAGCCCGGTTCTTACATGTTCTCACAACAAATTTTAACATTTGGAAGACTGAGACAATACCAGCTATTACATTCTCACTCATACAACCTCATGTGATTCTTTCCAATTGTTGACTGAGACAATATCAGTCTATGAACTACATTCTCATTCATATAACCTCATGTGCTTCTTTCCAATTGTTGACAATGACAATGTCGGCTCATTACATTCTCATTCATACAACCTCATGTGATTCTTTCCAATTGTTGACTGAGACAATACAAGTCTGACTTACATGTTCTCACAATAAATTTTAACATCTGGATTGGCCAAATCAAGAAGTAAATGAAGTACATGGATTTAAATTATTCATACAACCTCATGTGATTCTTTCCAATTGTTGACTGAGACAATACCAGCTCGGTTCTTTCATGTTCTCACAACAAATTTTAACATCTGGATTGGCCAAATCAAGAAGTAAATGAAGTACATTGATTTCCTCACAAAAAATTTTAACATCTGGATTCGCCAAATCAAGAAGTAAATGAAGTGCATGGATTTAAATCATCATAACTTCTTCCATCACTGAAGATTAATATTTTCCACAACTTCTGTCCAAAACTTAATTACTTATCATTTTAAGAAGAAAGATAAAGAAAACTACTCAGAAGCTATGGAGAAAACAAAACCACACTTTAGGTTAAATAAAGAAATCATTGTCAAACCAACAACAAGTCTCAATTAAAACAAAAGTAATCTCAAAACAAAAAGATAAAAGCTTATCTCAAGTCCTCCACTAAACTCTTGAAGTTTCTTTGATTCTCTTCTCTTTACAATCACTCAAAATAAAATAATAAAAAGGATAAAATAAAAGTAAAATTGGTGCCTGAAAATCTCTCCGAACTAACTCCCCAAATGAGAACTTTAAAAACTTTTCAATACTTTTAGGACTCTTTTCTAGGTCATCACTTCTTTGTTTTATAATTTTCCAAAAGGTGCCTTGGTTTCTCTTCATAATATATCTAGATTTAATGTATTTCCCCAAGAGATGCATCCTTTTATGATAATTTTTGTCCATGGTGGTTATAACCACCTATTAAGCCAATGGGTGCCTCAAAAACCTCTTCAAAATTCATAGAAATCAAATTTACTCTTCCAATAATTGCACTGGCGCTTAAGCATGGGGCATCTGGAGCTTAGGCACGGCCTTCTCTGTTTAACTGGCGCTTAGGCGCCAAAACGCTTTTGCACATTTTTCACTTTTTTGCTCCAAATTTGATCCTTTTTCACTCATTTAAGCATTTTCACCCTCTTGTTACCTATATCTGCAAGAAAAACTCAAAAATACCTTCCATTAAAGCGGAATGTCTCAAAAATAGATATAAAAATGTGTGTAAAAATACTATATATTTTAGGTGTATTAGTCAGCATGAGCATTATCTCCTCGAGGAATCAACTAGAAAGTTAATTGGGGATATGTTCAAGCAGCTTCATTGTATATTGGTGGTATTCTGCTAACCTTGGCTTCAAAATCTTGTATAGTTCGGTGACTTGTTGAATGACTTGTTGGGAATCGCCATAGATGACAATATCTGTTATATCCATCGAGATTGTTAATTCTAACTCTGTATTTAAGGCTTCATATTCTATTTTTTTGTTATTACATGGATTTGTCAGGTGATAAAAGAATCTCAACATGCCCTTATTTGGCGTGATGAAGATCAAACCAATTCATGCCTTACCTAGTATAACAGTTCCTGATCCTTTGTCTTTTCTGGCTGATGAAGCTCCATCAAAGTACATCTCCCAACATTGTGCACTGGAGAATTACATTATGTAATACCTATTCATCTACAAGTTTGTCATTAAGAGGGTACCCTGCCGGAAGTGGGTGTGCAACGAGAAAATCTACTAAAACTTGTCTCTTGATTGCACGGAGAGGAACAAAAATTATATCAAATTGCAATAAAATTATCGACCATCTTGCTAGGAGTCTTGAGAGTGTTGGTCGAATCATCAAATATTTCAATGGATTAACTTTGAAATTAGAGTTACCTTATGAGAAAGCATGTAATTTGTGAGCTTCTGGGTGGCAAAAGTCAAAGCTAGACAATGCTTCTCAATTGACAGATACCTTATCTCTATCAGTATTAGACTTCAACTTAGATAGTAGAGTGTATTTTCTTTACCCTCATCATTGACTTAGGCTAAGAGGGCCCCAAGAGAGTCATATAAGGTCACGGTATAAAGTATTAAAGTTTTTTTTTGTGATAGGGGCTACCAAAATATGAGATGCCATTAAATATTGTTTAACGTTCTCAAAAGGCCGCTTACATTTCTCTTTCCAAATGAATTTGGCATCCTTCTTAACTAATGTCAAGAACGGATGACACATACCTGAGAGATTAGAAATAAAGCATTTCAGATATGTTAATTATCCTTATAAGGAACGTAATTTTTTTAAAGTTTTGGGTGGGGGCATTTCTAATATAGTTTTAATCTTATCTGGTTCGATCTCAATTCCCTAATAATGGACAACAAATCCTAAGAATTTCCTGGAGGTAACTCAAAAGGTGCACTTTAAGGGGTTCATTTTAAGATCATATTGTCGTAATTGTTCGAACACAATTCTCAAATCGTGCAAATGGTCTATGTTCTGTTTACTCTTGATGATTAAATCATCCACATAACACTCCACTTAGTTGTGAATGAGATCATCAAAAATCTTTGTCATAGCTCGTTGGTATGTCACTCCAGCGTTCTTCAACCCAAACGACATCACTGCATAGTAGAAAATCCCAATATGTGTTCTGAAGTCTGTAAATGTTGCATCTTCTGGAGATATCTTGATTTGGTTGTATCTTGACAATCCATCCATAAGGAAAAAAATCTCATGTGTCGAAGCGATATCCACCATCATTTCTATTATTTGCAATGACAATTCATCCTTTAGACATTATTTGTTCAAATCCTTAAAGTCAACACATACATGGATTTGTCCATTTTTCTTCTTAACTAGCACAATGTTAGCTAACCATGTGGTGTATTGCTCTTCTCTAACAAAGTTAGCGTCTATTAACTTTTTTACCTCGGTAATGACTTGCTGCTCTATTTTGAGGCACATTCTTCAGGGGGCTTATTTTACTGGGGTGATATCTTTGTCCACCCCGAGTTTATGAACTGTAACTTCTGTTGACAGTCCTGACATTTCATCATAACTACATACAAATCAATCTTTGAATTATGTTAAAACTTTGACCAACTTTAAAAATTCTTAATCATTGAGTAGAGAACTTATAAATGTAGGTCGGGGCTGCTCTTCCATCTTAAGGCTAATTTCCATCAATTCATCAATAGTTGATTTGATTTCTTTTTTAAATTCGGGCGGAGCATCTTCTATTAGATGAACATTAGAGTCATCCTCCACATCAAGGCAATCCTCTTCTGATTTATTAGTGATAACCATGCAAAATTTTGAATCATCGATTGGTCTGACTGTACCAAATCTGAGACCTTCTTTCGAGTTGGAAATTCAACTTTTAACATCCCATAATTTTTCAAAAAGCTGTAATTTACCTTTTGGCATTCGCTTTAGCAAATGTCTAACTTTTTAACACGAGGCAAAAAGTAACCAAAAGGTAATTTCATTAATTCATTAGGACCATCATCCAAATTGCCATGATTTTCAAGATTAGCAGTAGTAGAAGCACGATAAAATTTGATCGGCTTTGAACCAGCTCTATGGAAATCCTTGACCTCTAAACTCTTGACCTTTTGGGGCAAATTGGAGAAAGGGTCACGGCATTCACATAGTGGTTTATCCGATCATACATTATCTCATAATAACTTTTCTCCAAATCTTCTAAGGATATCTCATAATGTGATTTCTTTTATTTTGTCATCATTATTTCATCTTCAGAACTTTCTTCAGCATCAATATTGATGTTTGGCCTAGTCTATTGAACTATCAAGTTGGTTCTTCCTCGTCCATGTCCTCGGCCTTGACCTCGGGTGCACGAATTAAAAGAACCCCCACCAACTCGTTGCAAAAGAGTGGTGGAAGATTGCTGAAGCAGAGCTGAATGGCTTCCTCTTTTTGATTCTTTTGAATATTATACTTTATTTTCCATAACTTCATGAGAGAAAATGGCTTTTGTTAGAGGCACATAGTAGGCGGCATCTTCGTGAATGTCAACTTCATGAACTGAAAATGGATGTAAATCTCCCTTGATGCAATTTTCTTATCCTTCTTTGTAGTACTTAATGCACTGGTGTAGAGACGACGGAACCATAATGTGTTCGTGAATCCATGGTTGACCCAATAGAGCATTGAAAGAGGTCTCGACATCAATAATACGGAATTTAGCAGTTGTTACTAGTTCTCCAACTTTCATAAGTAATGTAATTGATCTCAGGGCTCTCTCTCATTTTTGGTTAAATCCTCTTAACATCATTTTATCAATTGTAAGCTCTGAGCTTCAATGTCTAAATAAGCCAATGTTCGTAGAATCATCAAGTTGAGGGATGCTCCAGGATTTACCAAAACTCTGGATGACACAAATCTATCAATGTTAACGAAGATATAGAGTGGATGATTATGATCGGCGATACCGAGCAACAAGTCTTCATCTACAAAGGTTACCCCAAGCTGTTCTTTCAATGGAAAATTTTCATCCAAGTATGTGATGGCCAACTAGGCTAAGAAAATCTCTAGATCAAGCAAAGCTGTGACCAGAGACTTTCTCATCTCCTTTGACAGGATTTGAGCGTCATAAATGCTTAGTTTGGCTGGCAACTTCTTAAGTTGAGCTAGCACATTGTAATCCACTTTGTATGATCCTCCAATCTTTACTTGGTTGTGTGTTTCTTCTGCTGGCGGAGGTGGAGGTAGCTCTTCTCGAGTTACTATTTGCTTTCCTTTATCTGTTGGAGCTGACCTTGTGGGTAATACTTTCCCTCTCTATAATTTCTTCTTCTTGAGAAGTCGTAGGCAAATCTTCTAGTGTTTCTTCTTTGTCAAAAAGATCTAAGTTGATGGCAAGTGGTGCACCGTAACACTCGAGGATTGGTTCCTCACTCCTGACGCTGTCGTAATTGGCATTGTTGATGTCTTCTTTAGTCTTGCTAACAGGTTCATCGGACTTAAGTACAATTTGAGGATTGGTTTGAGAATCAAGATCAAAGCTAGATTGATCATAATTGATTACGTTATCATTAGAAACATTTACAACGTAGCTAAAATCATAATCTTTATATTCATAAGACCTCGGAGGAGTAAAAAGATAATCATACAAGGTCATGGGTTCGAGGACTTTTTCCAGAATCTAAGCCAACTAATCTAGCAGAGGTATCCCCTATCCTACCCCCCACGCTATTAGTCTTCGTGGTTGTAGTCTTCTTCTTCTTCTTTGGTGGCAGCGGATTTTCTAGAGAAATCCTCATCTCTGGTTTAGTAGGTTGAAGTCTCTGAATGGAGGCTTGCCTTTATGCATTCTGAATTTGGTCCAGTTCATTCTTGAGCTTGTTCCAAGTCATACTCCATCCATTTTTACCAGCATATGAGCCAATCAAAGAGACTGGCTTAGCTGAAATCATATTTACAGAACCTCTTTTAGGTTCTTTTAAATAATCTTTTGGGATCGTTATATTTCCTTCCTTAAGATTTTTCTTGAGTCAATCCTTAAAGACGAAATAGTCCTCTATAGTGTGTCCAAGCATCCTGTGATATGGCAAATAATTAGGTTAATCCCCCTTGTCAGCCTATTTGGTTTATTTGGCTCTGGTAATCTGAACTCAGGCTTCTTCATAAGACATTTGAACATTTCGGGTACCACTTCATCTTTGAACGAATAAACTATTTTCTTTCATTCCATCAAGGTCGGACCCTTTCTATTTTCCCTTCCGTATGATCCCCCCTGCGGCAGTTGCGGGCTAAATTGGTCATATTATTGTGTCTATTGTTGAGCATGTCACGATGACGATTGGGAATTTTGATGGAAATTTTCTACATGTATCTTCATTGGTTGTTTTCCTTTATCAACAGTTACCACTATTCCGGACTTCTTTTCAAATGCCCTTGTCTTCCTAGATTTCTTTATTTTCTCTTGGGAATCCATATGTTTGACTTCTTCTTGAAGATTACTGGCTTTGTTGAGTAGCTTCTTGAAGGATTTAATGGTGAGTCCCTTGAGCATGAAAGCCATTGGCCCATGGATGCTCTTGAGTAAGATCTCAATTGCATGATGTTCCTGTAGCTAAGGTTGACATTTCATGCTAAGGTTTCTCCACCTCAAAATGTAGTCCACTAAAGTCTTCTTGTGCTTTTGCTTTTATACTATGAGATATACAATAGACTAATGATGTTGCACTCTGACAAATCTCTTCATGAACAATTGTTCTGGCTCGGCGAACGCCTTGACTAAGTAGTTGGGTAGTTCAACATACCAATCAAAAGCGATCCCTAACAAGCTGTTGACAAACTATCAAAAAAGTAAATCTTTATTTCCTCCTATGTTTCCATAGCTAGCTTGAAAATGTGCTATATGTTGCCTGGGATTTTTGGTCTTGTCAAATATCATAAATTTTGGTGACACAAAACCCTTAGGACAGGGTACGTCATCGAACTCGTTCGGGTAAGGTCTAGCCTTAAAAATAAATCCACCACCCTTAGATTGGGATAAGACCTCCCAAAACTTGCTTGACCATTTGTTTAAGTTCCTTTTTTGGTATGGCACTAGATGGAGAATCCTTATTTTATTGATCATCTCTATTTCTTGAGGCAACTTCCCTCCTTTCATCTGTGATATGTATAATCTCTGTTTAATTGACCTATGGGGAGGCTAATTATGGTGGTTGGGACTATCCTTGAGCCGTGGCCATGGCAGTCATGGCAGCGGCCATCTCTTCTATTATGTTCTCCATTTGGTTGATTTGTTCATCCCTTAGGAAAACAGCCCTAGACAACTCATCTACAGCATTCTCTTCGATAAAAGGTTGAGCGTCACACATAGATGAAGCAGCTTTGGTCTCGATGACATGGATATCCATGAAATCTTCTTTGAGGTAATCATTAAAGTTAAATTCTTCATCATCATCAATGGAAACTCCATGTTCTCGGGCCAACTCAGAAATCTCAACCCTGAAGTTTTCGACCTCTTCTTCAATTATTTATTCTTGTAACACCTTGAGATCTTGAGGACTTTATTGGACATCCTCTACTTGCTCATCCATCTTGCTTGCAATTGCTGTGACAATGTTGGATACTTCAGACCCTTCCTTCATTCCATGATCCTGTTATTACAGACTCACTGGACTGTATCAGTATGGCGATCTTGGGTACCCACACCTTTTTCTTTGACGGTGATGTCTTGTGGCGGGGTGTCTCAATAGAAATATCGACATGTCGAAGAGAGGTATGCTCCCAATGACAAAGACCAGATACATTATCAGGCAACCTCTTTATCCTTTCCTTTGAAACTTTAGGAACACTATTATGGCAGGTAATTGGTAGAACTCTCAGATCCATACGTGACTTAATCGGTTGATGGCCTGCGGGTCTAGTGATGGTAGAGTCAATAGATACGGTGGCAGTATCAACTCTACTTCCCAAGCAAAACCTGATGGGAATGTAAGAAGATAGAGCTTTAGTTGATTTCTGAGATCGTCGGGTAGATCTGACGTCTCTTAGAATTTCTTTCTTCATGTGAGAGGATACTGCACATCCCACTCATTTAAGCAATTCACCGACTGAACAACCTTCTTTGGCATATAGTCTCTGGAAAACTGTACTGACTCGGGTGATAAGAGCAGGCTTCTTCCTTTCCCCACCATGTCTATGAGGTGATGGTAAAGTAGTGGTGATCTTATGGATACTTTCGTACCCATTAGTATCCATTAAGGGATGGAACCTACTCCCTTGCACAAGTAGATAGGTTTACAATAATCCTGACTCCTCTGGTGAGGACCGTCATGAATAGGTACTTCCTTAGAAATCTGAGCTTAAGTAGCCCTCTAGAACTTCTGGCTGTGGTTTCTCCTTTGGGTTTGGGTTAACGATGTGGTTCCCGAAATCGATTCAATTTCAAATACTGATGGCAAGATAACCAATCCTTCAGTCGGGTCTTCAACAATCATAACTTATTTTCCCTTAGCGGAAACGGGAACAACAACCTTAGTAGGTGCCATGGTAGTAGTAGTCTTGACCTTCTTGTAAGAAGGGAAATCCTATAGATAGTTTAGGTTGAACTCAGTAGACAGTTCCTAAACCTCTAGAGTGACAACTTTCATCACGCTGAACGGGGTTTTTCTGAGTATAACCTTGAGTTCATCAAATCCTGCTCTAAACTTGATGATGGGAGTGACATTGCAGGCACTGTGGCTCATTGGTAGGTTACACAAGAAGGTGAGTGTTGGGAATGTCATTGCAATAACTTTTAAAAAAAAGCTCCGGGGTTAGTTAATTGGCCCATACCTCATAATCTTAGTGTGTGCACTACAAATCAATAGAGGTTGATTTGTAGACCGGTTAAGTCTTTATTTAATTTTTGGAGATTTTAAGATTTTATTAAAAATAGTTTGAAAGTCAAAAGATTTAATTAATATAAGGAAAATTAAACAGTGCGCGCAACACGACACTATCTGATTTAATTTGTAAAATAGCTAATCAAACTTGAAAGGGAAAAAAGTGCAATTCAGGACCCAATGTAGGACCAACTTTACAGTGCACAACGCCAAGGTGAAACTAGTCCACCAACACACCTATTAGGAGTCCGACCTCACACTAGGATTAAAAATTCCTTAATGGCCTCTTGAACCTTCTTATTCAAAGGAGATTGAACAGATGGTCTTGAAGTCCAAAAGGGTTGACCGTACTTACCCAAGAAAGAAATGGGTGAAGCATGCTAACAAAAGAAGGGTAATCTAATTCTTGAGGGACATCGACACATTATCAATGTATGAAGAAAATATTTCCTAATTAAAATGGAGAGAGAAGCTTTTCCCCAGTGGAGTCGCCATAAGCTATCAGCATTAGTTGTGGAGTTGCATGTTGGAAGCTGGTCGGCCGCTAAAATCAGAATCTCGTTGCCCTCTTCAAAAAGGCATTTAATTTACATTCATATATAAGTTTAGAAAAGTATCAAATCAAACTGATTCCACATCCTTCATTGTTTAAATGAAAGAGCATTATACCTCAAGCCATGTATCTATCCTAAAAGATAAACACAAGACTTGAGGGTGAGGCACGATCAAATAAAATGAGAAATATATGACATCCGTTTGGTCTGCAAAAACCATTTTTTTAATTTATAAGCAGACAAGTTCCCCTATTTAATAAGAATAATTAAATATGATTTATATTAAGCCAAGTTCAGAAAAGCTTTCAATAAGGGTAAGCCCCTATAGTTAATTACAACTTAGAAAATCGAAGTCACCTAAGAAACTCTTGATAAACATCAGAGAATTATATCTTCAAAGAGGTCAAAAGGATAGGAATTTTCAATGATATTGGACATAGAGGTGTGAAAGGGGAATGACTAAAATTTTGAACATTTATTGTAGAATCTAAAGGAGGAAGAACTAAGGGATGTCACAGACCCAGAGGAGAACCTTAGTGACTTCTCAAGCTACCATATAGTTTGGCTTCAGTTTAGAGGAGAAATATTTAAATGTTTCATCCTGTGAGTTTTATTAGTTAGGGCTTATATTCGTGTGAAACGATCTCACAATTAGCTTGGAATATGTGTGGATTTAGGTCATGACGAACGACAACCTCAGAATCTTAAAACGAGTTAGGGCTTAAATTGTATAGTAGAGCTATACAAAAGTCTAGAGAAAAGGTTGAGGATTTATGTTGCATAAGAAAACCACCTTGAAGTCATATGGCTTGGTTATTTTATTCTAAAGAAAGAGTGGTTTAGCTGATTAGACATGTTCTGGTGTTGGAGATGATCGTGCTACCCACAATGCTAACTCCAAGCTCCTCATCGCGGCTAGTTTAGATTTTTTTAATGTGTCAAGTTATGATGTCAAATAAGATGACCCTAAGGGTCATGGTCATTTAAATATTATGGGGCATATTAAATTTTATTAGAGCAAAACCAGTTAGGATCCTATGGTTCCCTCGTTCCAGTACCACTATTTTATTTTGGATTCAATTAGTCCAAATGAACTTACTAAACTCAACTTAATGAGTTCCATACTTTCATTTGGACCATGGGAAATCTCGTTAGCAATCGTAGGTTGCCTCCTCTGAGGTATTCTCGATCATCCGATGAAACAATTTAATTTAGTTACAATTTTTGTTTTATGATGTTTGTGATTAAATTTTGAGTTGTCTTATATTTTGAATGTTGTGGCGGTAAATTTTATCTTGATTGATTTTTAGTTTTGGTTTTGGTTTTACAGCTATCCTAACTGTTTTGGTTTTCATTCAGGGTGACATCATTGTTTAACATGCGCTCGAGGCAAGAAGAACAAAAAGGTAAATGCAATAATTTAAAACCGTACTTGTCGATTCTTCTCGTTCCTCCACCTGAATGTTTAGTACTTGCAAAGCATGTATATAATTTTGCAGAGAATTTAAATTACAGGAGTAAATGAAGGTTTAGCTACCAAACCCCAAGTTGCGACTTTATTGAATCTTAGAAGATCCTAGTGGATGGTTTTAGAACAAAATATGGCAAGTCCAATTTGCTCTTCAGAATGTCCAATAGATTTTAAAATGCTCTGGGCATGACCGTGGACCATTTTGAAGATCTCTTGAAATATTTTGAGTTGATTTTGGACTTTTCATATCGTTCCATTAATCATCCGAGGTTGAAGTGTGACTACCCTATTGCTCAATGAAACTTGACAATTTAGTTATCCCAAGGATAAGATACCCAATTAATCAATTGATGTTTCGTTTAAAGGTTATGTGAGTGGGAGCCCCTAAGGCAATTTTAAGTCACTTAAGATTGTGGTGTCCACAATTAAAGTCAAGCTTGTAGTGTTTAAAGATGTTAATCTCCAATCATGTTATCTTCTAAATCTGATCAATTGAGTGTAGAAATCGAGCCTATGTCACTAATAAGCCTATAATAATGATGATAGGTGAAATGGTTAATATCAAAATTATGATTTTGGGGATATGTATTCTTATTGAAAGATCATATCATTATCAATCTTAGGCTCAAGATAAGTAAATTATCATCTTTTCTATATTAAGCCCATCACTTAAGAATCATTTGATCTTAATTGACTTCCAAGTTATGAAGATTAGGATAATTATGATCTTGTTGTTGTTGTGCAAAAGTGGTGAGTGAGTTTCTACCTTTTAGTCCTATTGTATTTCTATCATCCAGTCATATTTATTAAGATTAAAATTTCTCATTTTTCCCTTTGGTTAATCCTAAATTTGATTAAGGACCAAAATGTAAAATGACTATTTTTCCCTTGGGATACTTTACCTCATAACTCATTAAGTACAACTCAAATGACTTGAGCATTCAGAGTGGTATATCCACGTATTAATTGAAACACCGGAGGAGGATAATGTGGTTTTTTTTAATTTAATTTTAATAATTATTTAAATTCAGGAAATACGATTTTCAAAGTTGATTTATTTAACTATCCAAAACATAATTTTTATTTATTAAAAAATTATTAGAGGTTCCCTTAGGTCAGAAAAACACTTAGGCAAAATTTCATGATTTTTTGAATTAAATTATTATTATTATTATTATTATTATTTAATTTTGGATCAATTTTAAATATTTAATTAAATAGAAAATAGTTTTTAATTATCAAAATTATTTTATATTTTATTAGACTTCTCTGAGTTCATAAAACTCATATAATCAATTTTTGTATTTTTATGATTTTTAATTTATTTATTATAGTTATTTTAATGAGAAGAAAAGGAAAAATCACTTTTAAGGTTTTAAAATTTATTTTTAACCTAGAAAAATTAGGAAAAACATCCTAATAAATTCTAAGTGATCGGGGGAAAATTTGTACACATTTTTGAACCTTTTTTTGTATTTTTGAAAATTTTGATTATTTTAATTATTTTAATTGAAAATAAACAATGAAAATGACATATTTTCACAAAAATAGTTTTTATTTTTATTAAATGCCCCTGATCACAAGGAACTCAAAAAACTATTTTTCATGATTTTTCTAAACCTATTTAATTTATTATAATTATTTTTGTATAAGAATACAAAGTCTCTTTAAAAATCAATTTTAGTGCTTAAACTAAGCCAAATAATTTTTAAATTTTTACAGCAAGTAAATATGATTTTTATGCACAATGTGAAATTGATTTTGTTAATTTTTGATTAGTATGTAATTTACATAAATTAACACAAGATATATACCCTTAAGTAAATATATAAATTTAGAAAATTACTCAATCCATCATGGTATTTTTTTCTAAGCTTCTCTGACTATAAGAAACCTACTAACATTATTCCCATAATTTTCCAAGTGATCTTTTAATTGATATAATTAAAATGGCCCAAATGGCCACCTTAGCTTGAAAATTTAGGTTAGAAGCATAGAGAGGTCCTCTGACCTTGGAAAAATTAGAGAACGTAGTGTTTGTCACGAGGAAAAACCCTCAAAATTTCAAGCCATGGTGAGCAATGTTTGATCATAATGAATTGATATACTTCAGAGGGTATTTAATTCATTAAAAATCAGGTAATAAGAAACTAATTTTTATTTTTAGTCCACATTATTCTCCTCTGTTCACTAAGCAAGAGAGTTTTTTTTATATAATTATTTTAGAGAAAGATATGGATTTTTGAAGTTCACATATTAAGATAATACCAAAAAAACCATAATTTTCCACTTATCCTATGCGCCGCTAACTCAACCTACGGCAGCTCCGAACTCACACGCTGCACACTCCCATTCATTGTGCTTTCCACCTAGTCATGCCACGTGGCCCACGATTCATGCACCAAGAGTCTGTCCAGCTTGATCTCCTCCGTCCATTCAAATCACGCGCGATCAGACGGCTCGCCTTTATCATCCCCAAGTGACCTAACTTGTAAGCCAATAACACTAAAACCTTAAGATCTTTATTTAGACTCAACCAAATCACATGGGGTTTGTTTATAAACCTTCATCTACTGAAGCCAAATAGATATATATGGTTAATCAAGTATGAAATCAAGGCATTACAAATGAAGAATCAAAAGAAGCTCGGGCTAGGGTTAGAGCTCAATACCTTTGTTTGAGAGGGGAGGCCTATATCAGATGGTTGCGGTAGCATCGATCGGATCTAAAAAACCTCTCGATGAAGTCTCAAGCCCTGGTGAAATTTCTAGGTTTGATATTGATCAAAGTGGATTTCAAGTGTTGGTATAGAGCTAGGTTAGAGGTTGTTTGGGATGAGGCTTTTTTGGAGCAAAAATGATGGAATTTGGAGCAAAAATAGAGATTTGGAAGCATTACTGAGGACCGATGGCTCCGTTTGACAGAGATAAAGGAATTAAATAGATGGTCTATGGCACTGACGAGGCGAGGATGGGCATCGACCGCGCCTATGTCAGTGCAGAGCTTGTTTCTAGAATAGTCGATGAATTTGGACGCTTTTTGAAGAGTTTTTTTATGCACCAATTGGAGAACTGACCTAGGCTCTATTTAACACCAAAATTTGATCAGAAAACCTCCCTCCATTCGCACCATTTCAACTTCTGCTGCTTATTTCAATTTTCCTCTTCACACACCTACATTCCACAATATTAGTGAGTTATTGTTTTTAGTTTTGAGTTTTTGTGGTGAGTTTAAGTGGGAATTCTTCTCTAGGAAGTTTTGGAGAGGAAGAGAAGTGAGAGATTTGTTCTTCCTACATTTCCTAAGAGAGGCTATAAAGGATTTGCTTTGAGAAAGAGTTTTATATAAGTGTTGTTTGTTTATTGTTGTTGTATGAACTTTCTTTTATATATGAAATTTTTGTTTTGTAGTATATTTCTCATGAAGTATGAGTAGTTTCCTTTATCTTTCTTCCTACTCTGAGATATGGTGAAGTAACAAGATAATGTGGATGTGCCAATGTAAAAATTTAAAATAAATTGTGATGATTTTTCAACTTCGCTTTTAATTTACTTTTCAATCTGGCTAATTAAATTGTTAAAATATGTTGTGAAATATATGATCCGGGAAATGGAGTATAAGTTTTACAACATAGTGAGAATCACATTCAAGTCCATGAAGGAGTATTTTGTTCATGGAATTAAGTGCATATAAATAGGAAAATATACTTTCTTGGGTGTAGAATTGGAGATTTCTAGGGTAACAAACTAAAAATCCCCAATTCAATCTTAATGTTTAAAAACTAAAGTGAGAGTTAGCCTTCAGGGGAAGGGAAGTGGGAGTCATTATCCTCCTAACCTCGCCATGGATTAAGGACTAAACTTAAGATTAGTCAATGATTTTATATAACACTGAATCAGGGTAAAGAATTAAAATTGATCATATTTGACACAATATATATTTAACCATTTATTTCATCTCATTTCACCAAAAACTCATTGTAGTAAGAAAGATGTTTTCTCACATTAGAAAACTTCATCACATAAAAATAGTTTAGTAGTTATAAATTTTTAAGACTTACTTTTAAATTCTGCTAGTAGTAAATAATTTAGTTTTGATAATATCTTAAACATTCAAAATTAGCGACAGTAATTTCATTTGATTTCTATAGATTTCCTAGTTAAATTATTATTTCAAATTTAAATCTTCCCCGTGAGAATGATATTTGGGACTAAAACAGAAATTTTTATATTATTTGAAAACGATACGTATACTTACGTAGAATCCCAATCTTAAGAGCTTAATATTATTATTACTAAAATACCACATCAAGTTTTTGGCACCGTTGTAAATTAGAGTCAACTTTATAAGTTTTACACAACTATATTCAACCGGAATCAAGTTTTTTGTNTTGCTTATCTGTCACTAATAGGCAATCAAAATAAATATGTAATTTTTAATAACTCTTAAATAACTAATTATAATATTGAGGTTTTTAATGTAATATTCAATATATAAGAAAACATCATTCTCCTTGTCAAGAAATTATAGTGATTGGATAAAGTGAATCAGTTCAATTTGTATTGTATCAAATAGGAGCATACTTATTCGTTACCTTTTGGTCCAGGCATAAAGAACATTGACTAATCTTATGCTTGTTTACTGAATCCGCGGCTAGGCTGGGAGGATATCGACTCTTACTTCAGAANAACTACGAACTAAGATTTTAGAAAAAACAATACTTTAATCACAACAACAAAGTTCAATTTGCTTATCTGTCATTAATAGACAATTGAAATAAATGTATAATTTTAACTATTAAATAACTAAATATACTAATGAAGGTACGAATATGATATTCAATATATAAGAAAGCATCATTCTCCTTTTCAAGAAATTATAGTGAATGGATAAAGTGAACTAGCAATATATAAGAAATCATCATTCTCTTTGTCAAGAAATTATAGTGAATGGATAAAGTGAATTGGTTATAAGAAAGCATCCTTCTCCTTGTCAAGAAATTATAGTGAATGGATAAAGTGAATTAGTTCGGAAAATATCAAAATTATAGTGAATGGATAAAATGAATTAGTTCAAATTATATTGTGCTAAATAGGAGCATACATATTCTTTACCCTTTGGTCCAAGCATAAAGAACATTGACTAATCCTACGCTTGTTTACTGAATCTGCGGCTAGGTTAGGAGGATACCGGCTCTCACTTCAGAGCTCCCACGTTCCCCTCGCCTGAGGGCTTACATCTACACTTCAGCACCCAAACGATAGGAACGAATTGGGGCTTTTAGTCTGTCAANTCTCATAATCAGATCCTTACATTGTTTATATAAATAAGGCTCATCCCAAAAATATGCTTTAGCATCATGAATAAATTTTCTTTGTTGTTGCAGTGTCAGCATATGTGGCAAAATATCACTTACAATATAGTTAACAATATCAGCATAGCATGGTGTTTTTCACTCATTAATATTATAAATTTGTTCATCAGGGAAACTATCTGTAATTTCATTGTCAGTGTCAGATAATTCATGGTTTTCTAATCTTGATAAATGATCAGCAATTTTATTATCAATTCCCTTTCTGTCAATAACCACAAGATCAAATTCTAGTATCAAAAGTATCAATCTAAATAACCTTGGTTTGACATCATTCTTTTTCATCAGATATTTAATAATAGTGATCATGTGCACAACACATTTAGTCCCAATTAAATAAGATCTAAATTTGTCAAAAACATACACAATATGTGCACAACACATTTAGCTCCAATTAAATAAGATCTAAATTTTTCTAAAGCATACACAATGGTCAGTGCACAACACATTTAGCTCCAATTAAATAAGATCTAAATTTATCCAAAGCATACACAATGGCTAGTAACTTTTTTCAGTAACAGTATGATTAATTTGAGCATCATTAAGAGTTTTACTAGCAAAGTATATAAATTTAAAAATCTTTTTGTACCTTTGTCCAAGAACAGCTCCCATAGCATAATCATTAGCATCACACATCAGCTCAAATGGTTTCTCCCAGTTAAGTGAAACTATAATAGGGGCTGTGATTAATTTTTCCTTTAATAACTTAATGGCATTTAAACAGCTTTTAGTAAATTCAAATTTCTTGTCCTTTTATAAAAGTTGGCATTGAGGTTTGGTAAATTTTTTTCAGTAAATTCAAATTTCTTGTCCTTTTCTAAAAGTTGGCATAGAGGTTTGGTAATTTTCAAAAAATCTTTAATAAAACGCCTGTAAAAACCAACATGTCCAAGAAAACTCCTAACCTCTCTTACGTTAGTAGGAGGTTTTAATTTAGATATAACTTGAATTTTTGCAGGGTCTGATTCCACGCCATCTTCTGAAATTTTATGCCCTAATACAATTTCTCCTGCAACCCTAAATTGACATTTCTCCCAATTCAGAACTAAATTGGTTCTTTCGCATAACTCCAAAACTTTTTCAAGATAATTTAAGAATGCATCAAATGATGTTCCAAATATAGAGAAATCAACCATATATACTTCCAATCCATCGTCAATTAACTTACTAAATATGGACATCATATATCTATGGAATGTTGCAGGTGCATTACATAATCCAAAAGGCATTCTTCGAAAAGCAAAAGTTCCAAAAGAACTAGTAAATATTGTCTTTTCTTGATCCTCAAGAGCAATAAGAATTTGATGGTAACCGGTATATCCATATAAAAAACAAAAATATTTGTGCCCATCAAATCCATCTAAAATTTGATCTAAAAAGGGTAAAGGGAAGTGATCTTTCCTGGTGCCAGTGTTTAATTTTCTATAATCAATGCAAATACACCAAAAGGGAAGTGATCTTTCCTGGTGTCAGTGTTTAATTTTCTATAATCAATGCAAATACACCACCAAGGGAAGCGATCTTTCCTGGTGGCAGTGTTTAATTTTCTATAATCAATGCAAATACGCCACCCAGTAACTTGTTGATAGGTATTAATTCATTATTTTCTTTTGTTTCAATAGTCACTCCTCCTTTCTTAGGAACACAATAAATTAGACTTACCCACGCACTATCTGAAATAAGATATGTAATTATAGTGTCTAACCATTTCAAAATTTCCTTCTTAACTACTTCTTTCATCATAGGATTTAATCTTCTTTGTGGATCAACTCTTGGTTTATATAGNAAAATTAGACCTCAACCAAAAGTGAGGTCAACAAATGGACCCTCAATAGGTGTGGTGTGTTGGGCAAGCACAACTCGCGTATTGGCATTGACCGATGTGATCAACAGAACCAATACAAAATCCTAACTCAATAGAACTGGAAAGAGGTGTAGAATAGTGTGTGTTTTTTTTTCTGCTAACGAATTGGCAAGTGAATATTTGATCGAAGTCAAGAAGTAGGAACTTTCACTAGGGATTGGAGAGTTGATTTTGAGTTATCAGATTTCAGGTGTTCAGAGAGGATGGGAATCAGTATGTAAGTCCTGACCACGATGTGGGAATTGAAGTTTAGGTAATAATTTTAGAAGAGGGTCAGAAGTTAAGGAACGAACTTGAGAAGAGAGGAATCAGAAGTTAAGGACTGATTCAAAAATGAGAATCGAAAGTTAAGGAGCAATCTCAAGTAAGAGTCGCGAGTTAGTACCGACCTCGAAAGGAAAGGAATCAAAAGTTAAGGACTGATTCCAAAATGAGAATTGAAATTTAAGGATCATTTTCAAAAGAGAGTTGGAAGTTAAGGACCGACCTCAAAAGGAAGGGAATTCAGAAGCTAAGGACTGATTCCAAAATGAGAATTGAAAGTTAAGGATCAATCTCAAGAAAGGGTTGGGAGTTAAGGAGCGACCTCGAGAGGAAAGGAATCAGAAGTTAAGGACTGGTTCCAAAATGAGAATTGGAAGTTAAGGATCATTCTCAAAAAAGGTTTGAAAGTTAGGGATCAACTTCGAAAGGAAAGGAATCAGAAGTTAATGACTGATTCCAAAATGAGAATTGAAAGTTAAGGATTATTCTCAAAAGAGAGTCAGAAGTTAAGAACTGACCTTGAAAAAAAGGGAAACAGAAATTAAGGACTGATTCTAAAATGAAAATTGAAAGTTAAGGTTCAATCTCAAGAAAGGGCCGGAATTTAAGGACTAACCTCGAAAGGAAAGGAATCAGAAGTTAAGGACTAATTCCAAAATGAGAATTGAAATTTAAGGATCAATCTCAAGAAAGGGTTGGAAGTTAGAGACCAACCTCGAAATGAAAGGAATCAGAAGTTAAGGACTGATTCCAAAATGAGAATTGAAAGTTAAGGATCATTCTCAAGAAAGGGCCGGAACTTAGGGACCGACCTAGAAAGGAAAGGAATCAGAAGTTAAGGACTGATTTCAAAATGGGGATTGAAAGTTAAGGATCATTTTCAAGAAAGGGTCGGAAGTTAGGGACCGACCTCAAAAGGAAAGGAATCAGAAGTTAAGGACTGATTCCAAAATGAGAATTGAAAGTTAAGGATTATTCTCAAAAGAG
The DNA here is from genome assembly GCA_002079205.1 of Phalaenopsis hybrid cultivar. NCBI lineage: Eukaryota > Viridiplantae > Streptophyta > Magnoliopsida > Asparagales > Orchidaceae > Phalaenopsis > Phalaenopsis hybrid cultivar. The sequence continues at coordinate 129,401 of JXCR01136621.1, read as the reverse complement.
AGTCGGAAGTTAATGAATGACCTCAAAATGAAGGGAATCAGAAGTTAAGGGCTGATTCCAAAATGAGAATTGAAAGTTAAGGATCAATCTCAAGAAAGGGTCACAAGTTAAGGAACGACCTCGAAAAGAAAGGAATCAGAAGTTAAGGACTGATTCCAAAATAAGAATTGAAAGTTAAGGATCATTCTTAAGAAAGGATCGGAAGTTATGGAACAACCTTAAAAGGAAAGGAATCAAAAATTAAAGATTGATTCTAAATTGAGAATTAAAAGTTAAGGATTATTCTCAAAAGAGATTCGGAAGTTAAGGGTCAACCTCGAAAGGAAAGGAATCAAAAGTTAAGGACTGATTCCAAAATGAGAATTGAACGTTAAGGATCATTCTCAAAAGAGAGTCGGAAGTTAAGGATCGACCTCGAAAAGAAGGAAATCAGAAGTTAAGGATTGATTCCAAAATGAGAATTGAAGCTTACAAAGAATTTGTGGTGTTGAACCCATAGATATGTGTCATGTGAAAAAGGCTGACATTCTTGAGGAAAATGTGCAAAATTTTGTTAGGTTTTGTGTAGAATATGAAATTTCACAAGGATGTGAAGAGTTAATGTATACAAGGACAGTTGTGTTGCATGAACAAAGAGTAAGAGACCTTGAAATCGAGAGAATCGACTCAACATATTTGTTTTCTTTTCTTTTTTTTCTTCATGTTTAATTTTCAATATATGTTTACCAAAATTTAATTTTTTTGGTTGATTAATTTTTAAATGAGTGTTTTATTTGAATTTTATTATTAAGTTTTTATTATTTTGTTCTTTGTTCAATGTAACCTCAAACCAACGTATGGTTTGTGTCTTTTATCCATCGCACCAAAAAGGGATATTGAACAAACAGACATAATTTTGAAAGAGATTTCATTAATCTGCTCTAAAAAATGTTGCAGATTGAGTGTAGGCCAAAGCCTCATAAGTACAATTTTGCTGACTACATCAAAGTACATCTAAACATATCACATGCCAAGTACATATCATAGGTTGAGAATGTCTAATCTGCTGTAACGCAAACATAGTAAAAAGGAATCCTCTGAGCGACTGTCTTTAGGGAAGCAAGCTCCTGATCAAGCTGACCTTCTAAGCCACGCTCCAAGACAAGAGTTTCCTTTGCATGTGCTTAGAGGTGCAACCCTCTCATAGCTCATATGGTAGTAGTTCTTCTAGCTTCAGTTCTGGTCGGAATAAGTATGACATTCTGTTGTCATCCATCATCTGAAAAGTCACGGACACCCTGCAGTGTGGCACCCCTAAAATGTAATGTTTGGCGACGTCTGCTTCGTTTCCTTTAAGAACTAGTAATGAACCAACAGGTAGCAGAATTTCCATGGACCGTTTAAATTCACCAGGGTCGATAATATCTATTTCTTTTCCAAACAGGATGTTGCTCTTGCTCATGAATGAGACCGTGCAGAAAGGCCTCACAAAGTCATGATGGTCAATGTGCGGAGGTATGCAGTATCCTTCATCATATATGTTGATAATACAACTGTTAGGAATGCAGTCAGCTGGCAGTATGCTCCATCAGACCATTCTTTTAATCATCCATTTTATCATGGGAGGTATTGAGTCCACCTGATCGGGTCTCAAAATCTTAGGAGGATTTCATTGTCTATCTTTAGTAAAGTTGTAACAACAATCGCACTGTATATTGATCCTGTTCTTTCCTCGCATCCACTTTCTTGGCTCGGAATAAGTTCTTTCCATTAGCAAGCCTGCTCGATCTCTATCTTTCAAATCAAAGATGCAGCCCATAATATTTTGCTCATCGCTCTTGGATAAGACCTTGGTATATAGCTTCAATCCTTCTAATCTGTTGATGAACCTACCTTGCACTTCTTCATAGAATTGGAAGTCCCTTTTGCTCACTTGTAGTATTCTATGTTACTGATGATTGGTGGCTGTCGGGGATGTTCCCTCATTTCAACATTGACGAGAATCCAGGCTGGTGTTCTCTCTGTCTGTAGTGGAATGTATGACTCTTCTTCCGAAGAGATATATGGATCTGTACCCGATGAGACATATGGTTCTGCATCCATCGGGTAATCAAGGGTCTGAAATCCATCATTAGAGGATATGTATTCTTGTAAAGTACTGCAACGCTCAAGGTGGAGGACATTACAGTCTGGGCACTCCATGAATGCCCCTATGGCTGACGTACGTGCTACTATTTAGAGATTGCAGGTTGGGCAACTCGTACAAAGAACACCTAAAGCTGGTGCTATTTCTGACTCTGTAACAAATCTTGACTCATCGTCTGTAGCAGGTAGGATGGAAGATGCCTCTCTGATGCCCATATCGCAGATATCCCCTTCAGGGATAGGGGTGAGCAAGTTCTCTACCTCTTTCTGGCGTCTCTCCTCCTCACATAGGAAAGCTCCATGCTTTTGGCGGCTAGCATTTCTGCGTTGAGTTCTTCGTAGCAGAGCGTCCGGTTGTCTTTCATTATCAGCAATCACTAGGCCCCAAGTCGGCGTAGCTATCATGGACGGTAGGCGGCTGGGCCCCTCCATTGGGTCTTGTTGTATCGTCACATTCTTTCCCTTTAGTGATAAAGTGTCTTTAGTGGTCAACCTTAGCACTGAGGTCAGCCCTTCTTTTTCCTATCGGCTGACGAGATCCATTAGAGGCCCCTCATAATCCATGTCGAGTTGACTAAATTCTATGTCAAAGTCTATGGTGTCCCCCTGCGTTGCCATTTCTTTGTTGAGTGTGAGGTTCCAGCCATCTTTAAAGGTGAAGATCATCCTCTGGCCTGACATTTCTCTGCAGACAATAAGAAAAATGTGAGTGAGCTGAAACTTAGCATGAACAAGAACAAAACAAAGTGTTTATTTAAGAAAATTTTAGTTTTATGTTGGTGAGAAAATCATTTATTTATGTGTATATTTTGTTTAATTTAGTAGAATATCAAATTTAAAAGAGAAAATTGAAATGTGCAATTTCAAAACTTTTCATAATATTGAGGTTAATTTTATTACAAAATTTTGGACCCGGTCAGGGACATTTGGCCACATAGATAACCCAAAAATAATCCAAATTTCAAAATTTCAAATTAAGCAATGGCAAGGAACGTCAAGTTGCGTAGTATGTATTCATGTATCGTCCGTTGATTGGTAGCAAGGGTCTTTCACCCGGGAAATCTACTAATTGGTAGGCTCCTCTTGCGTAGACCTTTTTAACGACAAATGGTCCCTCCCAAGTTGGCTCAAATTTGCCACCTATCTTGCGGTGTGCAAGAATGGGTCTTTTGATCACGAGTACGAGGTCACCAACTTTGAATGTCCTTAGGTAGACCAATTTGTTATGAGCTTGTACCATCTTTGCCTAGTAAAGNATAAAACCTATTTAGATCAATTGATTATGTGAAATTCAAGTTTGATAAAATTACTTTTCTCATGTGATTTACCAGGTAAATTGTAGTGTGACAACTAAGAATTGTAATTGATATAGCGACAAATCAGAGAATAAATCTATTTACCCTCTGTCAAACGTGTAAATAAGTATGGTTCAAGTTTGGTTTTTGCTTCCAGCAGTCTCCCTAGAAACTCCATGTTTAAACCATATTAGCACATTTCCCTAAAATTTCATTGCCTCCTGACTAATTCACCATAGCTTATCAAACAATGTGAATATTCTTGTTATTTCACTGCTGCTCTTCCGAGTCTTAATGGGTAGCAACAGATTTTAATAAGTCATATGACCAATATGACATGCAAATAAAGTCTAAGAATACTTATCACATTTAAANTTTTTATAAGTATTATTTTTAATTGATTAATGATAATGACAAATGAAACGAAATTAGATTTTTTTTTTTTTTGAGAATTTCATCAAGTGTTGCTACGGATTATTTGTTGGCAGTCTATGTATGGAATTTCTCNCAGGTTTTTGATTTTTAGGACTTGAAGCAAAAAGGATGGAATTTAGAGTCAAAATGGCGTTTTTGAAGAAATGCTCAGAGCCGACAGCACCAGAGTAGCGCCGACGGTGCAGACCAACAAAATTATATAAAAAACAATAAAAAAAATTTTAAAAATAAAAAAATCAAAAAATAAATATATTTATATTTAAGAGTTATTTTTAAGAAATTNAATTTCTTAAATTTCTTAATCATAAATATTGAATGAAGCTTTTGGCACCATTACATAGAGGATTCAAATTTATATAAATTTTATACAACTATATTTCACCGGGATCAAGTTTATGGCGCCGTTGTCGAGGAAGGTAATAGTAAATTTAATAGATTTAGTAAATTAGAAAATTTAGAGGTAAAATTTAAAAAATATCAAAAAAATTATAAAATCAAAAATCAAAAAATATATATAACTATATATTTAAGAGTATTTTAAAGAAATTTTTCTTTGCTTATTATATTTGTTTATGCGAAATATTAGATCTGAGGGTTTTGTACCTTATGATTCAGAATTAGAATGCACTATTAGAAAAATTCAAAAACAACAACTAGAAATAAAAAATTTAAATAAAATGGTTAATAACTTAGATAATCAAATAAACAAAAATCAACAAAGACCTTTAAAAGATTATGCTAATCCAACAACAGATGAACTTCACTTAACTATTCAAAATCCTGAAGTTGTTGCTAATTTATTTGAGCTTAAACCTGCTATTATCAAAATGATACAAAATAATCAGTTTGGAGGAACACATACTGCAGATCCTAACTTACATCTTGCTAGTTTCTTTAAGATTTGTGCTACTTTTAAATATGACGGAGGGTCTAATGATGTTGTTATGCTTAGACTTTTTTCTTTTTCATTAAGGGACTCTTGAAATATGTGCTACTTTTAAATATAATGGAGTGTCTAATGATGATGTCAGGCTTAGAAATTTTCCTTTTTATTTAAGGGACAAAGCTTAAGCTTGGTTAAATTCATTAGCACCTGGATCTATCAGAACTTGGGGAGAACTATCACAAAAATTCTTGACTAAATATTTTCCACACTCGAAAACCACTAAGCTTAGAATCATATTACATCTTTTAGTCAATTTGAAGAGGAATTGATATATGACGCCTGGGAAAGATTTAAGGATCTCTTTAAAAAATGTCCTTACCATGCTTTACCAGATTGGTTAATAATTCAAACTTTTTTATAATGGATTAGTAGGATCACTTAGATCTATTATATATGCTCCTGCAGACGGATCTTTAATGTCAAAACATTTTGATGAAGCATACTCTTTAATAGAAGAAATGACTACTAATAATTTTCAATAGCCCTCTGAATGGGTAAATCCTAAGAGAGTAGCTAGTATTCATGAATCTGATGCAATTTCTATTTTAGCATCTCAAAATGCTGTTATATCAAAAAAGATTGATCAGATTGGAGTGAAATATTCTCAAATACCACCATTTTTGGAGGAAAATTCACTAAGACAGATAATTGAAACTCAATCATCTTATGAAACTTTGAAGGCTATTAATAATTGAAATAATAATCCTTATTCTTAATATTGCAATCCTAGACGGAAAAAGCACCCCAATTTTAGTTAGAATAATTATAATAATTCAATGAACCCCTCAAGAAATTTAAATAATCAAGGAAATCCTAATTGATGACCTTATTATCTTCCTGAATTTAACTTTAACCCTAATCCACAAGTTAAGGAAAAGAAGTTAACAATAGAAGAGGTAATGTTGAATATGGGAAATCAAATACAAAATCAAAGGGCTGCTATTAGAAATATTGAAAATCAATTAGGACATATTGCTACTGCACTTAGTAATAGACCATCAGGAAATCTTCTGAGTACGATGGAAGTTAATCCCAAAGATCAAAATAAAGAAAAGATTAAAGCAATTCAATTATGAATTGGAAAAGAAGTTGAAACAAGAATCCGAAGAGAAAGAAAAGTTGATGAGGAGAAGGAAGAGATAGAAAGTGACCATAATGAAAATGAATAAACATAAGTTCCTTCAGAAAACCATTATCTCCATTTCCTCAATGATTAAAATAGAAGAATAAAGATAAAGAATTTACAAAATTTTTAGAAATCCTTAAAAAGTTAATGATAAACATTCCTTTCATTGAGGCTTTGGAACAAATTTTAAGTTATGTGAAATTTATGAAAGATATACTAAATAAGAAAAAGAAGTTTGCAGATCATGAGACTCTTGCACTTCGAGATGAGTGTAGCTCTATTATCCAGAAAAAGCTTCCTGAAAAGTTAAAAAATCTTGGTAGTCTTACTATACCTTGTGCAATTGGTGAAAAGTTTCATGGAAAAACTTTATGTGATTTAGGAACAAGTATCAATCTTATGTCTCTATCAAATTTTAAATGGTTATCATCAAATTTCAATTGCTCCTAAGGATCAAGACTAGACAACATTTACAAGTCCTTATGGAACATTTGCTTGTCTTAGAATGCCTTTTGGACTATGCAATGCACCTACAATTTTTCAAAGATGTATGATGTCAATATTTAGTAATTTGATTGAGCATGGAATGGAAGTACTTATGGATGATTTCTCTGTGTTCGAGACATCATTTCAATTATGCTTAATTATATAAGAAAAAATCTAGAATTATGTGAAAAAATCAACCTAGTACTAAATTAGGAAAAATGTCAATTTATGGTTGCAGAAAGAATTGTACTTGGGCATAAAAATTCTGAAAATGGCATGGAAGTAGATCCTGCAAAAATTCAAGTTATTGAAAAATTACCACCACTGACTACGGTCAAAGAAGTAAGAAGTTTTGTAGGACATTCTGGTTTTTACAAGCATTATATAAAGAACTTTTCAAAAATAACTAAACCATTATGCCAACTTTTAGAAAAAGATACAAATTTTGATTTTAATGAGGAATGCATAAAAGCATTTGAATTATTGAAAGAAAAATTAATCACCACACCTATAATAGTACCACGTGATTGGGAAAAACTATTTGAAATAATGTGCGATGCTAGTGATTATGCTATTGGAGCTGTGTTTAGACAAAGACACAACAAAAGTTTATAAAGTTAATATTATGCTAGTAAAAGTCTAAATGATGCTCAAATTAACTACATTACTATTGAAAGAGAGTTATTAGCTATTATATCTGCCTTTGATAAATTTAAACCTTACTTGATTGGAACTAAATGTATAGTACATATAGATCATTCTGCTATTAAATATATAATGCAAAAGAAGGATGTTAAACTAAGGCTAATTAGATGGATACTTCTACTATAAGATTTTGATTTTTTTGTAGTTGATAGAAAGGAAAATGACAATCAAATAGCTGAACATTTGTCTAGACTAGAAAAAGAAATATTAACTAATTTTGCAAATGAAATTTTAAAAAATTTCTGTGATGAACAATTATATAGTATTTTTGAAATAGATACACCGTGGTATGCCGATATAGTAAATTATATTGTAAGTGATATTCTAAAACCATATATTAAGTAACAATAATTAAGGAAATTCATATATGATTCAAAATTCTATTTTTGGGATGACCCATATTTATATAAATAATGTAAATATCTAGTTATTAGGAGGTATGTGCCTTAAGAGGAATCTCAACAAATAACTGAAAGATGTTGATTCTGAATTTGGAGGACATTTTGGAACAAATAGAACTGCTTATAAAATTTTGCAAGCTGGATTTTAGAGATGTTAATGAATATATTAAATCATGAGATTGATGTCAACGAGTTGGAAATATTTTTAGAAGAAACAAAATGCCTTTAAATTACACATTGGAAGTTGAAATTTTTTATGCGTGGGGATTAGATTTTATGGGACCATTTATGCTTTCATTTGGAAACTAATATATATTACTTGATGTTGATTATATGTCCAAATGGATTGAAGCTGTTGTTGTACCTAAATGTGATGCTCAGTGTGTTTCTAAATTTTTAAATAAAAATATTTTTACAAGATACGGAATGCCGAGAGTAGTTATTACAGATGGAGAATCCCATTTTTGAGATAAGAAAATCAAGAAAATGATAAAGAAATATAATATTATACATAGATTCTCTACTGCTTATCATCCTCAGACTAGCGGTCTATTAACCAAAGGAAAATATGTTGAGATTTTCATACCTATTTTATACTGTTTTTGATGATATTGCACTTTTAAAGGAAAATATGTTGAGATTTTCATACCTATTTTATACTGTTTTTAATGATATTGCACTTTAAATAAAGGTTAATAACTCAATCAAAATAAAACTTATGTCCTTAAGAAAATTATTTTAGGTTTGACCAAAAAAATATGTTGAGATTTTCATACCTATTTTACACTATTTTTGATGATATTGCACTTTAAAGAATAGTATTTTTGATGTTTTGTCTAATATGTTGAGATTTTCATACCTATTTTACACTAATTTTGATGATATTACACTTTAAAGAAAAGAATTTTTTATATTTTTTTGTAGGTATGATGAATTATGGTCATTGGAGCAAAAATATGCAAAAAAGAGCAAATTTGGAGTGAAAAGGACAAAAATATGAAGAATTGAACTAGGGCGCCGACAGCAAGCCCAACGGTGCCAATGACGAGAATTTCCCGAGACTCCATATCAATTATTTTAGAAGGTCGACGGTAAGACCGGCGGTTAATTCAAAAGGTGCATTGAATGTGGACGATTTTTTGAGTGATGCTTAGGCAACTCTTGTAAAAAACTCTTCTACAACTATAAAAGAAGATTTTGGTCGAAAATCTGGGGGGAGAGGAGGAGTTCGAGGAGTTCGAAGGTTTGAACAGCGTCCGAGAGTTCCAGTAGTTTGTAGAGAGTANAAAAGGAGCGAATTTGGAGCGAAAAGGACCAAAATGTGGAAATTTGAACTAGGCCGCCGACGGCGCCCTTGACCCCGCCGACGGCGAGTTTTTTTCGAGGCTACAGGACAAAATTCTTCAAAATTCCACCGACGGCAACCTCGGCAGTTATGCCTACTCAAGCTTTGGATTAGACCAAATTTCGAAGGGATACTTAGGCAACTCTTGGGAAAGCTCGTCCACAACTTTAAAAGAATATTTTGGTCGAAAATTGGAGAGCCTGGAGAAGAGGGAAAAGAATCTAGGGAGTAAAGGAAGTGTTAGAGAGAGTTCCTAGAGATTAGAAAGGTTTCAAAATTGTGAGGAATTCTTCGAGAGATTGTAAGGGTGGAGGGAAAGTGAGAGATTTCTTCCTCCTTGCCGCTTCAAAGAAGAATTCTGAGTGTTGTAAAGAAAGGAAGAGATTCAGAGACATTAGAGATAAGTTTTATTTACTTGTTGTAGTTTGTATGACTTTGCANGAGGACGAATTTTGGAGGGGTGCTTAGGCAACTCTTGGGAAAACTCATCCACATCTTTAAAAAGAAGACTTTGGCCGAAAATAGAGGAGGGGAGACTCAAAATTGAAGTGTGAGAAAAGTGTAGAGAGTCTAAATTATGAGGAATTCTTTGAGAGATTGTAAGAGTGGAGGGAATGTGAGAGATTTCTTCCTCCTTGCTACTTCAAAGTAGAATTCTATGTGCTGTAAAGAAAGGAAGATATTCAGAGGAACTTCGAGGAGTGTTCTTGGGGAGAAAATAAAGATAAGTTATTTACTTGTGGTAGTTTGTANATTGTAAGAGTGGAGGGAAAGTGAGAGATTTCTTCCTCCTTGCTGCTTCAAAGAAGAATTCTATGTTCTGTAAAGAAAGGAAGAGATTCAGAGGAACATCGAGGAGTGTTCTTGGGGAGAAATTAGAGATAAGTTATTTA
>JXCR01136621.1:106199-117044 GCA_002079205.1 Phalaenopsis hybrid cultivar | reverse complement strand
ATTTATATGCACAGAATTATACTAGATGAACAATATAAACCAAGAGTTGATCCACAAAGGAGATTAAACCCAATGATGAAAAAAGTAGTCAAGAAANCAACAATTAGAAAGAATCACATGAGGTTGTATGAATGAGAATGTAGTTCATATGATTGATTGAAAATAAATAGAGAAATATTCATTGAAGGGTGTAGAGTAAGAGGACTTTAAAGTGATAAGTTAAAGCCCCCAACTTGGTTTATTATTTTAGGTTTTGATACAAGATGTTAGCCCCAGGTGGAGGAAATCGAGGGAACTCTAGAGTGAGTGCTAGTATCTTTCCTGCCTAGCCGATCTTCATAACTATTCAAACTTTAAATTAACCAATGTTCTTTATAGCAACTCTAGTAAGGGTAAAGAATATTATTGCTCTTATTTGACACATCACAATTTGCATAAATCCATAACAGAATTCCTTATACTTATTACGATTCATGATAAGAAGAAATATATTTTTCTTATTAAGTGTTTTTCATCTATAAAACTCTAGTCATCTTTTTAAGCTGTTACTGTTTTGTCAAAATATCAAAAATATCAAAAATATTTGAAATTTTATTACTGCAAAATATATTTAGTTTAAGTAATTGTCTTTTCAAAAATAGAAAGTTTTCTAAAAGTGCATATTGTATAAATTCCCTGTGGGTTCGATATTCAGGTCTTAATCAAAAAGTCTTATATTACTTGATAACGATACAAATACTTATGTAGTATCCCAATATATATAAATTAAAATTGCTTCTATTTAGCATAATACATATTCTAACCATTTATCCCATCTTATTTTACCAAAATCTCATTGTAGTGGGAAAGATACTTTTTCAAATAAGAAATCTTCATCACATAAACATAGTTTAATAGTTTAATAGTTTAATAATTTAATAGTTTAGTAATTAATGTTTAAATTTTGCATTTCAGTTTTGCTAGTAGTTAAATAATTTAGTTCTGATAATATCTCAACATTCAAAATTAGTGATAGTAGTTTTGTTTTACTTTCTGTGAATTTCCTAGTTAATTTATCATTTCAAATTTAAACCTTCCTCGTGGGATCGATATTTGGGGCTTAAATAGAAAGTCCTTTATTACTTGGTAACTATGCGTATGCTTGCATAGAATCCCAACATTAATTGCTTAAATTTCTTAATTATATATAGAGCATCAAGTTTTTGGCACCGTTACATAGAAGAGTTAACTTTATAATTTTTACACAACTATGTTTCCTCGGGATCAAGTTTTTGGCACCGTTGTCGGNGCATTTCAGTTTTGCTAGTAGTTAAATAATTTAGTTCTGATAATATCTCAACATTCAAAATTAGTGATAGTAGTTTTGTTTTACTTTCTGTGAATTTCCTAGTTAATTTATCATTTCAAATTTAAACCTTCCTCGTGGGATCGATATTTGGGGCTTAAATAGAAAGTCCTTTATTACTTGGTAACTATGCGTATGCTTGCATAGAATCCCAACATTAATTGCTTAAATTTCTTAATTATATATAGAGCATCAAGTTTTTGGCACCGTTACATAGAAGAGTTAACTTTATAATTTTTACACAACTATGTTTCCTCGGGATCAAGTTTTTGGCACCGTTGTCGGGAAGACAACGGTAAATTAAATAGATTTGATAAATTAAGAAATTTAGATATATATATATATAATTAAAATAAAAAAAAAATCAAAAATCAAAAATCCAAAAAGAAATATTTTTTTATTTATGATTTATTTTTAAGAAAATTTTCCTTACTTATTATATTTATTTATACAAAATATTGGATCTGAAGGTTTAATACCTTATGATTCAGAATTAGAGCGTACTATTAGAAAAATTTGTAAACAATAAAAAGAAATTAAAAATTTAAACAAAATGGTGAATAACTTAGATAAAAAAATAAATAAAAATTGACAAAGACCTTTGAGAGATTATGCTAATCGAACAACAAATGAACTTCACTTAACTATTCAAAATCTTGATGTTGTTGCTAATTAATTTGAGCTTAAACCTGCTATTATCTAAATGGTACAAAATTATCAGTTTGGAGGAACACCTATTAAAGATCCTAACTTAAATCTTGTAAGTTTTCTTGAAATATGTGCTACTTCTAAATATGACGGAGTGTCTAATGATATTGTTAGGCTTAGAATTTTTCCTTTTTCATGAAGGGATAAAGCCAAAGCTTGATTAAATTTATTAGAACCTGGATTTATCAAAACTTGGGGAGAACTATCACAAAAATTCTAGGCTAAATAGTTTCCACCCTAAAAAATTGTTAAGCTTTGAAATGACATTACATCTGTTTGTCAGTTTAAAGGGGAATTAATATATGAAGCTTGGGAAAGATTTAAAGATCTTAGAAAATTTCCACACCATGCTTTACCATATTGGTTAATAATTTAAATATTTTATAATGGATTAGTAGGATCACTTAGATCTATTATAGATGTCGTTGCAGGTTGATCACTAATGTCAAAACCTTTTGATGAAGCATACTCTTTAATACAAGAAATGGCTACTAACAATTTTCAATGACCCTTTGAAAGTGTAAATCCTAAGAGAGTAACTAGTATTCATGACTCTGATGCAATTTCTTATTTAGCATCTCAAATTGCTACTATTTCAAAAAAGATTGATCAAATTGGAGTGAACTATTCTCAAATACCCCTAGCATTAGAGGAAAATTCGCTAGGATAGCTAATTGACACTCAATCATCTTATGATACTTTGAATGCTGTAAATAATCGAAATAATAATCCCTATTCTAATTATTATAACCCTGGATGGAAAAATCACCCTAATTTTAGTTGGAAGAATTATAACAATTATGAATCCCTCCAGAAATTTGAACAACCAAGGAAATCCTAATTATCGACCTTATTATCCTCATGGATTTAACTCTAACCCTAACCCACAAGTTATAGAAAAGAAGTTAACGATGGAAGAAGTAATGTTGAATATGGGAAATCAAATACAAAATCAAGGGGTTGCTATTATAAATATTGAAAATAAATTAGTACATATTGCTACTGCACTTAGTGGCAGACCTTCAAGAATTCTTTTGAGTACTGTAGAAGTTAATCCAAAAGATCAAAATAAGGAGCAAATTAAAGCTATTCAATTATGAAGTGGAAAAGATGTTGAAACAAGAATCTAAAGAGAAACTGAAGTTGTTGAAGAGAAGGAAGAAATGTAAAATGACCACAATGAAAATTAACAAACACAAGTTCCCTTAAAAAAAACATTACCTCCGTTTCCTCAATGACTGAGCAGAACAATAAAGATAAAAAATTTACAAAATTTTTGGAAATCCTTAAGAAGTTAACAATAAACATTCATTTCGTTGAAGCTTTGGAACAATTGCCAAGTTATGTGAAATTTATGAAGGATATACTAAATAAGAAAAGGAAATTTACAGATCACGAGACCGTTGCACTAAGTGAAGAGTGTAGTCCTATTATTTAGAAAAAGCTTCCTGAAAAATTAAAAGATCCTGGTAGTTTTACTATACCTTGTGCTATTAGTGAAAAGTATTTTTGGAAAAGCCTTATGTGATTTAAGAGTGAGTATCAATCTTATGCCTCTATCAATTTTTAAACGCTTTGATTTGGGAAAGGCTACTGTAACTCTTCAGTTAGTTGATCGATCAATAACTTATCTAAAAGGAGTTATAGAAGATTTATTAGTTAAAGTGGATAAATTTATTTTCCCTGTAGACTTTATAGTATTGGATATTAAGGAAGATAAAAAAAAATTCCTATTATTTTGGGAATACTATTTCTTACAATAGGAAGAGCTGTAATAGATGTGCAAAAAGGAGAATTAATAATGAGAATTAACGATCAAGAAGTAACATTTAATATTGCAAAAGCTATGAAATATCCTGCAATAGAAAATGAAGATGAATGTTTTAGGATGGAAGTTACTAATTATTTGAGTAATGAGCAATTTAAGGAAGAGTTTGAAAACAAATTAAGGCAACGAGATTTTTTTTGAGAATGAGGGTAAAATAAAAGAAGCTGATTTAGATTATATTCAGGATAAATTTGCAATGTTAGATTTATTGGAAAATGATACTAGAAATCTTATTCCTTCAAGTATTAAATCACCTGAACTTAAACTGAAAATATTACCTGCCCATTTAAAAAATGTGTTTTTAGGAGAGTCATTTACATTGCTTGTTATTGTATCTTTTGAATTATCTGAAAGTCAAGAAAAAAAATTAATAGAGATGTTGAAAAGATATAAAAAGGCTTTTGGGTGGACTCTAACAGATATTAAAGGAATTAGACCTTCAATTTGTATGCACATAATTTTATTAGATGAACAATACAAACCTAAAGCTAATCCTCAGAGGAGATTAAACCCAATATTGAAAGAATTTGTTAAAAAAAATCTTAAAATAGTTAGATGCTAGAATTATATATCCTATTTCAAATAGTGCTTGGGTGAGTCCAATTCACTGTGTTTCGAAGAAAGGAGGAGTGACCGTTGAAGAAAATGCAAAAAATGAATTAATTCTAATAAGATAAATTACTGGTTGGCAAAATTTTATAGATTATAGAAAATTAAACTTGGCCACCAAGAAAGATATCTTTCCTTTACCCTTTCTAGGCTAAATATTGGATAGATTGGCTAGAAATAAATATTATTGCTTTTTAGATGAATATACCGGGTATCACCAAATTCTAATTGCTCCAGAGGATCAAGAGAAGACAACATTTACAAGCCCTAATGGAACATTTGCTTTTTGTAGGATGCCTTTTGGACTATCCAATGCACCTACAACATTTCAAAGATGTATGATGTCAATTTTTTGCAACTTTATTGAATATAAAATGTAAGTGTTTATGGATGATTTTTTTGTATTCAGAACTTTGTTTGAATTATATTTAAATAATTTAGAAAATGTTTTGGAAGTATGTGAAAGAATCAACCTAGTACTAAATTGGGAAAAATGTTAATTTATGGTTGCAAGAGGTATTGTACTTGGGCATAAAATTTCTGAAAATGGCACGGAAGTAGATCCTGCAAAAATTCAAGTTATTAGAAAATTACCACCTCCTACTACCATTGAAGGGGTAAGAAGATTTCTAGGACATGCTGATTTCTATAGGCATTCCATAAATTTTTTTTTGAAAATACCTATGCCATTATGCCAACTTTTATAAAAAGATACAAAATTTTATTTTAATGAGGAAGCATAAAAGCATTTGAATTATTGAAAGAAAAATTAATTGTTGCACTTATAATAGTTCCACCTGACTGGAAAAAACCCTTTTAAATAATGTGCGATGCTAGTGATTATGCTATTGGAGCTGTTTTAGGACAAAGGCACAACAAGGTTTTTAAGGTAACATATTATGCTAGTATAACTCTAAATGATGCTCAAATAAATTACACTACTACTGAAAGAGAGTTATTAGCTATTGTTTATACCTTTGATAAATTTAGACCTTACTTAATTGGAACTAA
Organism: Phalaenopsis hybrid cultivar; assembly: GCA_002079205.1. Classification (NCBI taxonomy): domain Eukaryota; kingdom Viridiplantae; phylum Streptophyta; class Magnoliopsida; order Asparagales; family Orchidaceae; genus Phalaenopsis; species Phalaenopsis hybrid cultivar. Next base: position 111,543 of record JXCR01136621.1, on the reverse strand, counting down.
ATGTTTAGTGCATACAGATCATTCTGCTATTAAACACTTGATGCAAAAGAATTATGATAAACCAAGGTTAATTAGATGGATACTTCTTTTGCAAGTGTTGGATTTTATCATAGTTGATAGAAAATGATATGGTAATCAAATAACTGATCATTTATATAGACTAGAAAAAGAAATATTAACTAATTTTGCAAATGAAATTTTAAAAAATTTCCCTGATGAATAATTATATAGTATTGATGAAATGAATGTACCATGGTATGCAGATATAGTAAATTATATTGTAGGTGATATTTTACCAGATATTAAAAAAAAAAAATTAAAGAAATTTATATATGATTCCAAATTCTATTTTTGGGATGACCTATATTTATATAAATAATTTAAAGATCTAATTATAAGAAGGTGTGTGCCTTATGAAAAAACTCAATAGATAATTGAAAGATGTCATGATTCTGAATTTGGAGGATATTTTGGAACAAATAGAACCGCATATAAAATTTTACAAGCTAGATTTTATTGGCCTACTCTTTTTAGAGATGTTAATGAATATATTAAAACATGCGATCAAATGCAGCGAGTAGGAAATATTTCTAGAAGAAATGAAATGCCTCTAAATTACACATTAGAAGTTGAAATTTTTGATGAGCTAGGATTAAATTTTATGGGACCATTTTTGCCTTCATTTTGAAATTTATATAAATTACTTGTTGTTGATTATATGTCCAAATGGATTGATGTTATTATTATACCTAAATTTGATGCTCGGAGTGTTTTTAAATTTTTAATTAAAAATATTTTTACAAGATATAGAATGCCGAGAGTAATTATTACGGATGGAGGATCTCATTTTAGAAATAAGAGAATTGAAAAATTGATTAAGAAATACGATATTATGCATAGATTTTCTACTGTTTATCATCCTCAAATTAGCGGTCTAGTAGAGATATCAAATTGTAAAATAAAATGAATTTTAGAAAAAGCTATAAATATTTATAAATTGGATTGGTCTACTAGATTAGACACTGCATTATGGGCATATAAAACTGCTTATAAGACTCTTATAGGAATACTAGTAGAATTAGAGCTTAAAGCATGTTGGACTATTAAGGAATTTAATTTTAATCTAAAAGATGTTAGTGAGAAAAGACTATTGTAACTCAATGAACTTGAGGAGATTAGAAATGAAACATATGATAATGCAAAAATCTATAATGAGAAAATGAAAATATGGCATAATCAGAAGATTATTAAAAAGAAGTTTGAACCTGGACAAGAAGTTTTATTATGTAATATNTTTGGGGATTTTAATAAAAATAAAATATTTTATATGTTGAAAAATATGTTTTATATTTTTGGAAAATCTCTAAGGTCAGAGAACCCATAGAAATTTGTTTTGTATTTTTTTGATTTTTATTTGATTTTTTAGAATTATTTTGGTGAAAATTCTATTTTTAAGCCTTAAAAATCATTTTAAGGTTTAAAAAATAGGATCTTTATTTTTAGACCTTGGAAAAATATTCCAATGATTTCTAAGTGTTTAGGAAATAATTTGGAATATTTTCATGAGTTTAATATTTATGATTTTTTTATTATTTTTAATTTTTAAAGATAATTAAAAAAAACCTAAAAATCAAGTTTTTATTTTAAATATATTTTTATTTTTATTAAATCCTCCTGATATAAAACTCAAAAAACTAAGTTTCATAATTTTTGTAGTTATGCTTTGATTTTTAAAAATCATTTAAGTTTCAAATTCGATGATCACTTTTAAAAATCAATTAAAACTATTAAATGATCTCCAAATAACTTAAAATTTTTATGGTGAGTTTTCTGACTCATGAGCCACAGTGAAGAACAAAAACCAAGTGATTTTAATCTCTGTGTGCTTCAAATTAAAAATCCTAATTTATTTTTTAAAAATAATTTATGCATCAAATTAATGTGAAAATAATTCTATATGATTCTCCTCTGTTCACTGAGCAAGAGAGTATTTTTATTTTATTTTTATGAATTTTTTATGCAAAGATATGGATTTTTGAAGTTTAGGGGCTACTTTCTGAATTTATTAAATACCCCTATTTATTTATTCAAACCACGGCTGACACGTCGCGCTTCTATTCGATGCCGCCTTCTGAGTCAGCTGCCACGCGGCTCGCCATATCATTCCAGAGGATCATCAGGCTTGATCTCCGCCGTCCATTCAATACACGCGAGAATGGACGACATCCGTTCATCGTCCCCGATGGCCTTAACCGAGAGCCGTCCAATTTAAACTCTTAATATCTCTCTCGTTTCTTAATGGATTTTGATTATTTTTTTTTAATATGTTCATTTTGAAGAGACAAACATATATGGTAAACATGCTATGAAATCAAGCCATTGTAAATGTAGAGCTCGCGAAGGCTCGGGAAAGTAAGTGAGTTATACATTTGCTCGGAGAGGTTTAGCCTCAATCAGAGATTCTTCACACCTTTGTTAGAAAGAGCTTAGAGATGAAGCCTCTAGCTCTGGTGTAAAGCCTATGTATGATTTTGATCAAGGTCGATTTTGGGTGTTGGTTGAGAGCTATGGTAAAGGCTATTTCCGAGGGGGAATTATTGGGGGTTTGGCTTCTTTCACTGTTGTGAAGGTGTAGGGCCAATCTATTAAGGATTTGGAGTTGTGTAGGTTTGGATTGAAGTTTGTCCTGGTTTTGGGCAGGAATTCAAACTCAAAATTGGATTTCTCTTGTGGAATTGGGAGAGGGAAATGATTGTAATAGGCTAAGGGACTCTTAGAGAAGCTCTCTGAGGAGTTTGGGAGGCCTTGGTGAAAAATTTTTCTTACCACCTTATTCATGGTCGTGAGGGGGGAATTTTATAGAAATTGTCCAAGGGAAAGCTTGGCTAACCAATTGAGTGGTTAGCCCCACTGCTTAGGTGTTAAGCAGAGGAGCTCTCAGCTTAATTTGGGCTGAGGTGGCTTCTTGGCATGAATTTGGGTATTGGCCATGTGGGGGCTCACGGTTTTGGGGTTTATCTTGGGTTAAAGTACTTAACTAAGGGTTGGGTCATGGTTAAAGCTTATAGATGAGCAGTAAAAATGGCACCACAGAGTATTTGACATGTGGTATAGCAAGTACTTTGATTTAACCCTCTCTTTATCCCTTTAAAAATTAAAANATGAGTTAAGGTAAGGCTCATTTGACCATATCAAGCTCAATTGGTTTGGATTTGGCCATAAGTCCAAGAAGGTGCATATGACCAAATCTTGTGTTTGGACTAAGTTAGACATGTCAATTGGCCTAATTAAATATGGCATTTTGTGTAAGAAACCATGAGGAACAACTTTCATGAAGGGTGGAAGTCATTTTGAGGTCAATTGGTTAATCAATTTGGTGGATTTTTTATTTTTGACCCATTTTGAGCATGTTGGGCTAAGTTTGGGTCAAACTTGGGTTAGCTATGGGCTAAGTCCAAATTAATAGTTGTATTTGGTGTAAAAAATCATGATGAACAACTTTCGTGAAGGATGAAAGTCATTTTGAAATCAATTTGGTAGTGAATTTAGTGGATTTTGATGAAATTTGGATTTAGACCCAAATTAGGCATATGGGGCTAATTTGGGTCAATCTTGAGCTAGCTTTGGACTAAGCTCAAATTGGGTAAAATTAGGCATATGGGGCTAATTTGGGTCAAACTTGAGCTTGCTTTGGACTAAGCTCAAATTGATTATTGTGTTTGGTCAAAAATGACCTCAAAAATGGTTTTCAACAAAAATAGGATGCCAATTTGAGGTTTAGGGCATTCAATTGTTGAGATTTGGGGTGTTAGCCAATATTGGGGCTAATTTGGGGTTTTGGATTTAAACCAAATTGGATGATCAAAAGGTTTTACCGATGCAAATTTATGGTCAAATTTGATGTAAAATATTTCTATGAAGCAAATACAACATTTCTTTAGGCCAATTGACATGGTTGTAAGTCTAATTGATGTGATTTGGTCATTTAGCCAGGATATTGTGAGGGTATGGTGAGGGTATTGTATACCTTAGCTCCAAACCAACACCCAGGGTCAATCCTAAGGCCAAGTAGCCCTATAGGAACTCTCCTTGAGTTCCCTCATAATGATCTTACCTACTAAGTGTTAGATGTTAGGACCAATATGTGAAACTTCAAGTTGAGTAAAGAGATGAGTTTTGAGTTTCTAATGGTGAGGGTACCTTTTCTAATTTTTGAGATAGTCAGTAGGAAAGCCTATGGCTAGACCTAGGCTACTAAAGAAATTTCTAGACCTCAACCAAAAGTGAGGTCAACACCAATCTAGTAACGAATGATGAGGACACTTCCTAAGAAGATCTTTAAATCTCTCTTAGCTTCATATATTGACTCTCCATCAATTTGACAGAATGATGTTATGTCATTTCTAAGTTTAGCAGGCTTCATATATTGACTCTCCATCAATCTGACAGAATGATGTTATGTCATTTCTTAGTTTAGCGGTCTTTGATGGAGGGAAATATTTGGATAGAGATTTCTGTGATAGTTCTCCCCAAGTTCTAGTAGATCCTGATGCTAATGAGTTTAACCACATCTTAGCCTTATCCCTCAGTAAAAAAGGAAAAAATCTAAGTCTAACAGCATCGTTTGAGACTCTGTCATATTTAAAAGTAGCACATAATTCTAAAAAACTAGCGAGGTGTAAGTTAGGATCTTCATTTGGTGTACCTCCAAATTGATTGTTTTGTACCATTTGGATAATAGCAGGTTTAAGCTCAAATGAATTAGCAGCTACATCAGGATTTTGGATAAATAAGTGAATCTCATCTGCTGTAGGATTTGCATAATCTCTTAGGGGTTTAGGTTGGTGTTCATTCTCTCTTCCTTGATTGTTCATGTTGTTTTCCATTGTATTAGAATTTCTAGGTTCTCTTCTTGATTTTCTAATCCTTCTAACAGTGCGTTCTAATTCTGAATCTTAGGGTATAAGATTTTTAGGTCCAAATTTACGCATACAATTTGAAATCACTACTCAGTAGTATAATTAACTAAATATAAATATAAAAATAAGTTGCAATTTAAGTAAAAATTTTCTAATAATCCTAATTTGTCCGTTACTTTGATCATAATTTTACTCACTCACTCCCCGACAACAGTGACAAAAACTTGACCGACTTTTTGTAAATCAACAAATACAAGAATTTGATGGCACTACTAGAAGATTTAATTTCTAGCAACGACGTCCAAAGACTTGATCGTGACTATATAGATGTGTCTAATTTGATTAAGATGTATAAATATAATATTCAATAATTTTAAAGTCAAATTTGTCAACGCAAGTATACGTTTCGCACAAGTAATATAGGG
>JXCR01136621.1:49996-104727 GCA_002079205.1 Phalaenopsis hybrid cultivar | reverse complement strand
TGCTGAACCTTAGGGTTGACCCTGGGTCTTGGTCTGGAGCTAAGGCATTCACTACACTCATCTACAACCACATTCACTCACAACCCTAAACTCAAACTTCTAGTCTAGATCTTTTGANAAACACTCATAACCCTGAACCCAAACTTCTAGTCTAGATCCCTTGGCCTTTTGAGATACTCATGTAGATGGTCCCCTAAACCTACTAGCTCTAGGGCTATGGTTTGGCTAAGACCACTATGTAGAGGATCCAAAATGGGGCTTCCTTTGGTCCATGACTTATTGGTGAAGATTGGTGCCTCAACTCCACCAAAATACCCATCTTTGTCTTTTTTACCCCTAAGGCACCCCCTAATTACCAAAATACCCCTCTTTGGCCCAAAATCCCAAAATTCCAAAAAATTCCCATAAAATCCCAATAAATCCTAAATATTCCTAATTTCATTTCTTTCAACTACTACATGGCCCAATTTAGCCAATTTGACCATCTTTAACCAAAATCCCCAAATTGCCCTTTAAGGACCCAAAATTCCCCAAATCCATCTCAAATATCCACTAATTTGATCTTAATTGACCCCAATTTTCAATCCTAAACTCATATTCACTTTTGATATGACCAAACTAAACCAAATCCAGGCTCAATGGGTCCATATGACTTAATCTCACCCAATTGAACCCATAGCCTAGTCAATTGGCCTCAATTAATGTTGCAAAATCTTTATGGCATTCCTATACATCAAAATCAACCATCAATTGACCTTGGTGAAGTTTCAAATCCATTTGATTTTGGCCTAAATCCGAAATTGCCAAATTTAGCCCCAAATTGGCTAAGTCCCCAAATTTCACCCAATTGATTGTCTTAACCTCCAAATTAGCATCCAATTCATACTCAAAACTCTTCACGAGGTCCCTATTGACCATTTATAACAATCAATTTGGACCTAGCTCAAGTCTAACTCAAGCTAGACCCAAGCCTAGCCCAACATGACCAAATTGATTAAAGTTCAAAATTTCTTCAAATTGACCTTTCAATTGGGCTCAAAACCATTTTTGATCTTCACCAAAGTTGTTCCTTGTGATCATCTACACCAAATGCAACAATCAATTGAGCCAATTGACATGGATAACATAGCCCAAACCCAAGTTTTGGTCATTTTTNCATCTCAAATCTTTCCTGAACATAATCTAATTCTTCATTTTCTAATTCATCCAGAATAATTTCATCACTCTCATTAATTTGTTCTTTCTCTTCAAAATATTCTTTTAAATGTTCCTTCAATAGATGTTCACTAATTTCCATGCAAAAATATTCATTAACTCTTTCAACAGCAGGGTACTTCATAGATTTTGCAATGTTAAAAGCCACTTCTTGATCATTAACTCGCATAGTTAATTCTCCTTTTTGAACATCTATCATAGCTTTTCCTGTAGCTAAAAATGGTCTCCCTAAAATGATAGGTATTTCTGTCTTCCTCCATATCTAAAATAATGAAATCCATAGGAAAGNTATTAGAGGTTAACTTTGGATAACTATATTTATGTTTCTAAATATATAGTAAATTTAAGTAAAAATTTTCAAGTATAAAGGTTAATTCTAGGAGCTAAGATATTTGGTAAAAGAGAATAAGACTAGGTTTTTCTATTTTTAGTAAAAGAAATTTGTATGTTTGAAGTATTAAAAATCTTAAAAGATTCATGTAAAAAGAAAAGAATTAAACTTTATGAAATCATTAAGTTAATATAAATTTGTTAAGTGAAGAAATGTAAGAAGTTCTTAACTTTGAGAAGAAGATAGTGAAGTTCAAAATCATTAAAGGTTATCCACATATAGTAATCTTGACATATAAGAAAAAAGAGAAGAAAAGAACAAAAAAAAAGAAAAGAAAAAGATGATTCAAAATGATCCTGAAAAGAAAAGACAAAGAAAAAGGAAAAAATATATATGGGGAGAAGCTTGAGGAGATGCCCAATTAATAATTGGCTTCACTTAAATAAACTTAAGGAAAAAGACATAAACAAATTTTTTAAACTTTTTATTTGAAAGTTAACTTAATTATTAATAAAGTTTTATGAAGCTCTTTTCCATATGAATTTGCTAAGTGACTTTAATATAACAAATTGCAATTTTTCTTAAAAGAAATAGAGGATCAAAAACCTTATACTTAATTATTGAATATCTTTAAACCTTTAGTATTACATGGAGTTGTTTTGAATTTTTCTTAAGTTATACTATTATATTTGGAAAACTAAAATATGCAAGTCTAAAAGTTAATCTTTATCATAAGTTATATTTTTTTATGTGGTAAAGAAGTTACTTGAGGACAAGTAATATGTAAGTTTGGGAGATTTTGATACACCAAAAATATATGCATTTTATACCTATATTTTATGCCTATTTTTGATGATATTGCACTTTAATGGAAGGTATTTTCATATTTTCTTGCAGATTGTTGATTTTTAGGGCTTAAAGCAAAAAGGATAAATTTGGAGTCAAAATGACATTTTTGAATAAAATCTTAGAGCCGACAATGTTGAGGGCAGCGCCGACGGTGCATAACAAATTAACATAGAGATTTTTTACTCAGCACCGACGACGCCAGACCAACGCCGATGGTACCAATGGCATTGCATACCCTGTTTCTAGTAGGTTTGATGTATTCATACGAATTTTTGAAGAGTTTTTGGAGGCACCTCTTGGAGAACCTACCTTAGGCTTTATTTGGGGCCAAATTTCATCAGAAAATGGCTCCTCTATGTTTTTCACTCCTCTACTTTCATTTTTTGCACCACATCATTCCATTCCACTTCCATATTTGAGTCAATTAGTGATTTTGTTTTTATAGTTTAGAGTTTTTGTGGTGAGATTTAGTGTGAAACTTTCTATAAAAGTGTTGGAGAAGGAGAAAAGTGAGAGATATCTTCTTCCTGCATTTCTAAGAAAAGGCTACAAAGGGTTTGCTTTGAGAAAGAGTTTTCATATAAGTATTGTTTGTTTATCAGTGTTGCATGAAATTTCTTTTATATATAAAATTTTCGTTTTGTTATTTCTTTCTCATGAAGTGTGAGTAGTTCCTTCTATCTTTCTCCCTACTCTGAGATATGGTGAAATGAAGAGACAATATGAATATGTCAATATTAAATTGTAAAATAAATTGTGATGATTTTTTAACTCCAAACTTAATTTACTTTTTGATCTAGCCAATTGAATTGTTAAAAGGTGTTGTGAAACATATGATCAGGTAAATGGAGTATGAGTTCTACAGCAGAGTAAGGATCACATTTGATTCCATAAAAGAGAACATCATTTATAGAATTAAGTGCAAATAAACACGAAAATTTTTTTTGTTGGGTGTAGAATTGGAGAACCTTTAGGGTGACTGACTAAAATATTCAATTCAGTCTTAGTATTTAAAAACTAAAGCAAGAGTTGGCCTTCAGGTGAAGGGAAGTGGGAGCTCTATAGTGGGAGTCAGTATCCTCCTAGCCTAGCCATAAATTTAGGGACTAAACACTGAGATTAGCCTATCATTGTCTATGCACTGTATCAAGGTAGATAATTAAAATTGATCCTATTTGGCACAATACATATTATGAACATTTATCTCATCTCATTTTACCATAGCCTCATTGTAGTGGGAAGGATGCTTTTTTTTACATAAGAATCTCTGTTACACAAACATAGTTAATAGATTAGTATTTACTGTTTTAGATTTTCCATATTTGATTTGATAAAAGTTTAGAAATTTATTTTTGATTACATATCAACAATTGAAATTAGTTATAGTCATTTCAATTGACTTTCTGTGAATTTCCTAGCAAATTTGTCATTTCCAATTTAAACCTTCCCCATATGATCGATACTTGGGGCTTAAATAGAAAGTCCATTATACTTGATAACGATACATATACTTGCATAGAATCCAAATATGAATTAATTATATTTAATTAAATTTTAGACAATTTATCACAATAAAAAAGTCGGATCAGGAAGTCATTTCAGAAATGTCATAATGGAGAAATTATTAAAGAAATATCTTATAAACCATAGAATTGCTACTGCTTAACATCCTCAGACAAGTGGTTTGGTTGAATTATCTAATTGGGAAATTGACCAAAGAAAAATATGTTGAGATTTTCATACGTATTTTACATTATTTTTGATGATATTGCACTTTATAGAAGTGTATTTTTGATGTTTTAATGCAGGTATGTTGAATTACAGTCATTGGAGCAAAAAGATGCGAAAAGGAGGGAATTTGGAGTGAAAAGGATCAAGATATTAAGATTCAAACTAAGGCGCCGACGGCAAGCCCAACGACGCCGACAACAAGATTTTCTCGAGAGTCCAGATCAAATATTTTAGAAGGCCCGCCGACGGCAAGATCGGCGGTTATTTCAACAGGTGCATTGAATGTGGACGATTTGTGAAGGGATTCTTAAGCAACTCTTGAGAAAACTCTTCTACAACTTTAAAAGAAGATTTTGGCCGAAAATAGATAGGGTTAAAGAGGTAGGAAAAGTGTTGGGAGAGTGTGGAGAGTGTGTAGAGAGTTTAATTTAGGATTAGATTGTGAGGAATTCTTCTAGAGATTATAAGAGTGAAGGGAAAGTGAGAGATTTCTTCCTCCTTGCCGTTTCGAAGAAGAATTTTTTGTGCTGTAAAGAAAGGAAGAGATTCAGAGGATCTTTGAGANAACTTTAAAAGAAGATTTTGGCTGAAAATTGAGGGAGAGCCAGAAGAGAATAGAGTTCCTGGAGGTTAGAAATGTTTCATTAGTGTTTGCTAGAGTGCAAAAAATTATGAGGAATTCTTCGAGAGATTGTAAGAGTGGAGGGAAAGTGAGACATTTCCTCTTTCTTGCTGCTTCGAAGAGGAATTTTGTGTGTTGTAAAAAAAAGAAGAGATTCAGAAGAACTTCAAGGAGTTTTTCTAGAGAAATTTAGAGATAAGTTATTTACTTGTTATAGTTTGTATGGCTTTGATTTTATATATGAGTTCCAAGTTGTGTTGTACTTTTCCCATGAGTTNGCCAAATTGAAAGTAAATTAAGATCGAAGTGAAAATATCATCACAACTTCTTTAACATTTTCTCAGCTCAACCAATTCAAATCATCATTTCACAAATCTCAAGATAAAGAGAAAGACAGAGAAAACTACTCAGATCTTGGAGGAAAACACAACAAAACTCGGAATTCATATATAAAATCAAGTCATACAAACTACAACAAATAATAACTCTAAATTTCTCCCCAAGAACACTCCTTGAAGTTCCTCTGAATCTCTTCCTTTCTTTACAGTCACAACTTGAAATTCATATATAAAATCAAAGCCATACAAACTATAACAAGTAAATAACTTTTCTCTAATTTCTCCCCAAGAACACTCCTCAAAGTTCCTCTTAATCTCTTTTTTTCTTTATAGCACACAAAAATTTATATATAAAAGTAAAGTCATACAAACTACAACAAGTAAATAACACTTATCTCTAACTTTCCCCAAGAAAACTCCTTGAAGTTCCTCTGAATCTCTTCCTTTCTTTACAGCACACAGAATTTCTCTTCGAAGCAGCAAGAATTCTTCTTCGAAGCGGACTTCATATATAAAATCAAAGTCATACAAACTACAACAAGTAAATAACTTATCTCTAATTTCACCTATATAAAATCAAAGTCATAGAAACTACAATAATAAATAAACTTATCTCTAATTTCTCCCAGAAAACTCCTCGAAGTTCCTCTGAATCTCTTCCTTTCTTTACAGCACACAGAATTCCTCTTCGAAGCAGTAAGGAGGAAGAAATCTCTCACTTTTCCTCCACTCTTACAATCTCTCAAAGAATTCCTCAAAATTTTTACAATAGAAAACACTAATGGAACCTTTCTAACCTCCAGGAACTCTAGAGTCTTCTCAATTTTAGGCCAAAATCTTCTTTTAAAGTTGTGGATGAGCTTTCCAAGAGTTGCCTAAGCATCCCTTCAAAATTTGTCCTTATCCAAAGTTTGGTTGGTCATAACCGTCGAGCTCACCATCGGCGGCCTCAAGGGCGCCGTTCGCGGGCCTTCTTAATGAATTAATTTTGGAGTCTCAGCAAAATCTTTTCGTCGGCACCCTAGTTCAATTTCTCACATTTTGGTCCTTTTCGCTCCAAATTTGCTCCGTTTTGCATCTTTTTGCTCTAATGACCCTAATTCATCATTCCTGCAACAAAACATCAAAAATAATTTTCTTTAAAGTACAATATCATCAAAAATAGTATAAAATAGGTATGAAAATCTCACCATATTTTCCTCTAGTCACTTTCCTACCTAGCCCATCTTCAAGACTATTCAAACTTTAAATTAACGAATATTCTTTATAACATCTCTAGTAAGGGTAAATAATATTATTGCTCCTATTTGGCACAACACAATTTGAATACTTCTATAACATAATTCCTATAATTGTTATTAATTCATGATAAGAAAATATATTTTCTTTATATTGCCTTCATCTTACAAATAACTAGTTAAATTTAGTTAGTTGTTTACTTTATATTGAATTATAAAAATTACCAAAAGAATTGAACTTTCATTCCTATTATAGCATCTATAGTTTGAGTAAGAATATTTTCAAAGTAGAGTTTGTTATCTAAACTGTTCTGACTTAAAAAAAATTGTAGTATTCTCTATGGGTTCGATATTCTGAAATAAAAAAATACAATATTACTTGATAACGATACGTATACATGCATAGTATCCCAATATTTAAACATAATATTTGCACTCTTATTTGCTTCAGAGTCAAGTTATTGGAGACATTGTAAAGAAAGAAATAAATAAAGAAAATTGAAAAAATAACCACATACTTCGTGATTCCTTCATAAATGTTAAGATCACTAGTCCACCTACATTCAAAGGGTGTGATGTGGAATTTGAGTAAGATGCCATATATCCTCCCCTTCATGATGAATTTTAGGCTTGATCTAAAATGGTGGCTCCCTAGATTTTAAATTAGGTTAATGTCTAAACACTATAGTTATGGATGCCTTTGGGTCATGGGTAAACCTAGTAATGATGGGCCTTAAGTTTGGGCTTCCATGGGCTTGGGCTTTGATGGATGGTATAGGTCATGAATTTAGGATCCTAACTTGGGCTTAAGAGGTCTTAATTTCATTCTTTTAATTAAATAAATAATTAATTATCTAAGAGAATGAAAATTTTGACCATAAGACCAAGATTTGACCATGATGGTGTCAGGTTGACCATAGTGGTCTAAGGTTGACCATGGTGGTGTAGGGCTGACCATATGGTGATTTCTTGACCATATGATGGTTGGGTCAATTTCATAATCAATATGGTGATCATAGGTTCCATAGTTGACCATGTAGTCAATATGGTGACCATTAGGTCTTGGGTTGATCAAATTGTCAATGTGGAGACCATTAGGTCCAGAGTTGACCAAATGATCAATATGGTCAGTAATAGTTCAAATTAGGTCCTACCATTACTAACTTAGCTTGTTTAAGGTGTCACTTAATTCTGCGATCAAAAGAAGACAAAGTAGATTTTGGTCTAAAATTTAGGGTTTAGGGACCCCCGATGGGTTTATAAAGTCAATGTTAGTAAACTTCTTCCCCAAGATAAATTTGATGATCATAGTGTTCTTAGATCTTATAGGAGAATCCCTTGGATCCTGAGTTGATTTTGGTGGTTTCCAAATATTCCATGATTATTGATGTCGGTTTAGGATAGATCCTCACAAAAAGTGAGGTCAACAGTGATCAACAAAACCAACATAATTGTATAAGCCCTTACACTTAAAACGGAGTAGCGAAATGAAAGAAACTTCAAATTTTGAGCCAACTGGGCTCAAATTGTAGAAGCCAAAGAGGTTTCCACTAGGGATTAGCAGGCAAAAATTTAATTGAAGTTATGAATTTTATGTCATGATTTTTGTTCTTTTACCATTATGAATAGGAGTTTTATTAATTTAGATGGGAAACCATCAAGATCCCTTGTAGGGAGTCTCATAATCACAGTGAATTTGATTTATTTTGCGTCGATTCTAATTTTTATTATGACTTTGTGTTGCAAATATTTAAAATTTAGATGAGTGAGGAGACCGGGTTGAGATGGAAAGCACAAGTACACACATCCAACTCAAAGACTACTCGAGGAAAAGCATGCTACCTTGGGGAGGAAAGCATTGTCGCTCACATACAACCTAAGAGGTAGCGAGAATGTTTGTCACATTAAGAGGAAAGAAATGGGACTCACATCCAACCCGAGAGGTGACGACATAACCAGATTGAGAAGGAAAGCACAGGGACTCACATCCAACTCAAGAGCGAATCGGAAGGTACGCTACAATGGGGATGAGAGGTTTGAGACTAACATCCAACCCATTAGGTAGCAATAATGCTTCAAAGAGGACTAGGATTCCTTACTCCAATTAAGGAGATCTTACACCCATCTTGAATGTTGTGTGCTGAGAAGAGAATTAGATGCCTTACTCCATTAATGGGGGTCTCACACTGATCTCGAATGCAGAGTGCTGAGAAGATAACCAGATTCCTTTCTCCATTTGAGGGGGTCTCACACCAATCTAAAGTGTCAAGTGCTGAGAAGAGAATCAAATTCCCTGCTCAATTTAAGGGGATCTCACACCGATCTCAAATGCTGAGTGTTGAGAAGAGAATCAGATGCATTGCTCCATTTAAGGAGGTTTCACACCTGCTGAGAAGAGAATTGGATGCCTTGCTCCATTTAAGGGGCTCTCACACCGATCTCAAATGTTGAGTTTATGATTTTTTGAAATGTAGGAATTTATGAAGTTGTGGTGACTGCAAAATTTTGCAGACATTTGGTGAGATTCACTAAAGTTAATGAGAGTGTGGAGGTGTTGCAGAATTGTGTAGTTTTTTGGAGATTTGCAACGTTATAAAAATTATGAAGATTTTGGGAACTAGTGGAATAAATGGTAATTGTGGAATCTATGGAAGTCATGGAAATTTGCGAGGGTTGTGGAACTTATGCTGCGAAGAGTGTAGAATTTTGAGTGAATTTGTTTATCATTTTTATCACTTTCTTTTATATTTTAGAGATTTTCTTGGTTTGATTTTATTTTTCTCCTTTTTAATTTTGAATTTTAATTTCATTCCTTTTCATATTTATTTTGTATCATTCTTTTTTTATTATATTATGGGACCAACACTGAGTCAAGTGGCTTTACATCGATCACACAAAGGTGGCAGTCCAAGAACACATGTGCTGAAACCAAAAGATGATCTTTGTTGATTTCACTAAAATTTGACACAAATGAACACATGCTGAAAATATTGAAAAATGTCATGAGTACATCCATGCAAAAACTACAACCTTCCATACCATATCATCTCTGCTTTGACACAGTTCAAAAATTGGGAAACATCTTCCTGTCCTGTCGTGCTGAGATCAAGCTAAACTCTTTCTTTGAGATGTCGATAATTTAGCTACTAGGAATATAATCTGTTGGTAGTATGCATCATACTACCATCCTATTAACCATTTTTTTATTATTGAGGGCATAGGGTCCACTTCATCATGCCTTAAAATGCATGAGGAATTCCCCTCCTTTATCTGTGCCAAATTATATCAACAACCACATTGGATGGTTATTCTGTCTTTCCTTCTAATCCATTTATGTGGCTCTGAGTATGCCTTTTCTTGAGAAGGTTTGCTTGACCTCTATCCCTTAAATCAAATACATGGTCCAATATCTTCTTTTCATCACTCTCTTAATAAAATCTGATGTTTAACTCGAGTCCTTCTAAAATGTTGACAATCCATCCCTAGATCTCGACATAATTGTCATATTCTTACTTTTGTAACTGACCCGACCCACAATTACGTGTATTTTTAATCTCCAAAATTTTGTCAGAAAATATGTCTCAAATTATATCTAACGGCTAGTGTGACAAATGTAAAAAATTATTAATTATATAATAAATTTTGACAATAGGGGTGCTACGCAAGTATACGTATCATTCAAGTAATATAGGATTTTTCTTAAAAACCCCAGTATCAATCTCACAAGGAAAGCAGTAACTCTTAAAATCAACTTATAAAATTTCTAATTAAATTGCAGATTAAACAGATAGGAGATCTAAAATGATATGCTTACTAAAGAGTTAAAAAGAAAGTAACAACTAAATTTAACAGCTTAATAAAATGTAGCAGCAAGTTTGGATATTATGAAAAACCTTTCCCCTTACAAAGAGATTTTAACCTATGCATGATTCAAGTGATTTAAGACAAAATTGATAGATTATGACAAATAGAAGCATACCTTATTGTTTAACCCCTCTTAGTGCTAGCAAAGAACATTGGCTAACTTAAGGCTGATTACTTAATATCTCGATTTTGCATCAGAACTATCTAGCCTCTCACCTCTAGATGCCCCTAAGCTTATGCCACTATGATGGCCGATTCCCAGTGTCATCATACTAAACCTTAAGCCAATGGTGCATATTCTAACCAATTCTACGCCCATCAAAACTTTTCTCCCTATTTATTTGCAGTCTCCCTTAGGTGATCGCCATGACTCTACCTAGAATGAAGTGTGGTGCCTACTAGTTGGGTGAAATCATAGCCCTCCTAGGTCATTATGTTTCTCAATAGATTTTAACCTCACAAGTGGCCAGTTTGTAAAGTAAATGAAGAGTAAAAATAAATCTTTAAATCATCCCACAAGATTAAGTCCCACATACTAGAAGAAAGAAAGGGAACTACTCATAATTCATGGAGATTAAACAAAAAAACAAAACATTTGTATTTAAATCCAAGTCTTACAGCAAAAACTTAAAGGCAAATACAAAGTAGCTTATGTCTTGTCCCAAGTAAACTTCTGGAGTTTCCTTTAAGCAATATCAAAATTTTTTCACATTAAAACACACTCACACATACACTTGAACAGAAAATATGAAAACCCTAATTAACTATTGCAGCCCAATTGAAGTTTTGAGGCTCCATAAGGTCTCTAAATTCGGCCAAATCCTTCTAATTTAATAAAAAACATAAAATAAACAAGCTTTGCTTCAAACGCCCCTCCAAAATTTGGCTAAATTCAATGGATCTTCTAGAAAGGTAGTTACTGCACTATAGCTCCAGTCTGGGGTGCTATAACGCCCATCCGACTTGAGTCTGACGCAATTAGCGCCAGGGGTGGCGCTATAGTGCCACATATATTTGCCCATTTTTGCTCCATTTTTCTTTTATTTTCTCTAAATGTCCATTCCAAGTACCTGAAACAAAAAACATGCAAAATATCTTCCTTTAAAATGCAATATCATAAAAAATCTACATAAAATGCTTATAAAATATGCACTAAGAATATGTTATTCTTAGGTGGATCAATACCCTCTGTATCTTCTCTAGCTCGTGTTTGGGAACATCTGTGACCGTCGAGGCTTGTATTCTGGTTAATTCCTAGAACAATCCATGATCATCGAGGCTTGACTAACTGCAGTACATATAGTTCTACATCTAGGTGCTCTTTGCTTATGAGAACCATTGAAGCTGTTATGTATTCCTCCAAATTCCCATAACACTCTAAATGGAGAACATTACACTTCGGGAACTCAAGGAATGCTCTGGCTGACGATGTCTGTATAACTACATCGGTGTTGCATAGCTGACATCCTGCACAATGCTCCTTAGTCTCCGGTAGCACGGGTTCTATGGTAGCCTCAGACTCAATTTCTCTAATCGATAATCTGGTAAAAATCTCATCTAGTCATTGATCATGAATTTGCTCCTTGACAACTGGAATAGGCTCTGTAGCAACCTCCCTGGTTTGTCTCCTCTTTAAGAAATCCAAGGCTTTGTGCTTGCGGAAGTTAGCATTTCTGTGTTACGTCCGTCTCAACGACGCTTTCTCCTTATGCAAAATTTGTGAGGATTTCCTTGAATACACATTGAGTAGCTCCCCTGTCATTGTCATGACCATCAAATATATTTTTTTAACCCTTTCTATAAGGTCACGAGTGTTTGGAAGTTTTTCTATAACCTTCTAAGACTTTTTCCTCTTTAATGATGATTGCTCGTTAGTATTGATTCTCATTATTGATTCCATACCACCTGATTCTTTGTAACTGAATTTTTTCATTAGGGGGCCCTCATATTCCACATTGAATTGTCCATAATCCAAGTTAAAGTTTACTATGCCACTCTGTGCCACTTTCCTTTCATCCAGTGTGATATTCATGCCATCTTTAAAAGAGAAGATCAACTTCGGTCCTGACATTTCCCTGCAAAAAACAGGAGACACATCAGTGCGTTGAAATTAAAGGAACAAGAATAATAATAGTTTATTATTAAGTGCATTTTTAGGTTATATGCATGGTTTTTGTCTTACTTAATTTGACAAGATTCAAAATTTTGCAAAATTTTAATCTCACACATATATTATTTCACAAAACTTTATTTTATTTCAAAATTTTTTTTTCACAAATTTTCTTATGACCAAGTCACTGACATTGACCATATGGGTATTTCTCAGAACCAGTATCATCCTTGACATTTTTCCTTTATACGTACATTGTGTAATACTTATTTAAATATCGTCCATTAATTGACAAAATTTTCCTTCCACCTTGAGAATCCACTAAGTGGTATGCTCCTTCGTAATAAACTTTTTCCACCATGAATGGTTCCTCAAAATTTGGTTTAAGCTTTCCACTTATCTTGCGATGTGCAAGAATAGGTCTTCCGAGAAAGAGGAAAAGGTCACCAACTTTGAATGCCCTCGGGCGGAGCTGCTTGTCGTGGGCTTGAATCATCTTTGTCTGATAAAGCTTCAAATTTTGCTGCACTAGCAACTGTTTCCCCTCAAGGCTCTCTAATTCTTTGAGATGGAGCTTGGTGTTGACCTCACTTTTATAAGAATCTACATTGAATTGACATTTATAGACAAGAGATGTTTTGAGCCATCTATATTAGCTCAGGATGCCCAAACATTCTCCTAAAAGCCTAATGATTATCAAAACATTAAATTCATCTCGGCAAGGAGTCTATCAACATTGACTTCTTGAACCCATTTAGGATCCCCCAACCCTAAAAATTAAACCAATTCTCCAAGGTACCCTTTTTGAGCCCAAATCATGATGATACCCCAAGTTGATCAAATTAATGATGATAAACCCTAATTTTGTCACCACAATGACCATTTGGTCAACCTTGGACCCAATGGTCACTACATTGACCATTCAGTCAAACTTGGACCCAATGGTCACCACATTGACTATTTGGTCAACCCTACACCCAATGGTCACCACATTGACCATTACGTGAATCCTGGACCCAATGGCCACCACATTAACCATTAAGTTAACCCTAGGATCCGGTTCATCAAACTTGATCAAATGGTCAACCCTGGGACTCAATTGGTCAACCTTCGTCAATTGGTAAACCCTAAATCATCTTAGTGAACCTATGATTTTATGGCCTAATTTCATTTTTTTAATTAATTAATTATTTAATTATCTAAATAAAGGTGAAATCAAGGCCTATTAAACCTAAATACTAAGATAAATAATCAAAATTTAATCTCATGACAACTTAAACCCATACATGACATCTAAGTCCACGAGTGGTATCCAAACCCAAATCCAATTTGTGACCCATTTGCTATTGGATCACCCATTGCCGATAGACCCATCATGACATGCCAAACCCATGGAACTTGTTGAGCCACATAGGTAGCCACCATTTTTGACCTAAAGTAAAAAATCATCATGAGAGGGGAAGTATATGACATCCATCATGAATTCCACCTCACATATTCTTAGACTAAGGTGGATTAATGAGACCAACTCACTTTTGAGCTATCCATACACCTCACATCTTCTCCAATGGGAGAGAAGCCATGCCTTAGCCAAAATTCCTCACCATGCTTAAGCTCATGATGAGCACACCATAGAGAAGTAAAGATGGGGTATCCAAATCCAAAATCTCTTCTTCTAAACTTTTTGAGGCACCACACACATCCTCCAATCAGTCCTAAGACTGGTTAGAGCCTCAAATGACCATTTAAAGCCATGACCGAGAGCAGTACCCAAGAGGAGCACCCTAGAAAAAGTCCTTAAATCTTGACACACTCAACAACAAAGTTGTTTCTCAAAACCTAAGTAATCAATCTTCCATACTTTTAGCTTATGAAATCTACTAGAAAACCCTGATTTCCCACTACAAAAACTAGGGCACTTCTTGGGTTAACGTAAAACCCTCTGAAACTTCAATTCAACTATCCTAAAATCTTTTCTGAGCCCCAAGAGGAAGTTCCCAATCCAAATTGGCTCTTCCCACAAGCTCTAATCTATTCCAAGCTAAAATTGTCATAATTTCAACAAACATATACCCTAGCCCGATTTGACTCCAAATTGAACTAAGGAGACGCTTCACAAGGACCAGGCGATTGTTTTCATCAAGCCCAATTGAGTCCTCACCTATTGAGTATAGGTATGTGCTCTGAACCCTAAAATTGTGCTCGGGTTTAGAACATTGGGAAATAAACCATCACACCATAGCTACGTTACTGTATGGATATGTTCACTTGCTTTGATGAAGCTTTAGAAACAAATTTCATGAATATCCAATGAGAACTAAGCGAGATCAAGGACTCTTGGGTTAACGTCCCTTGGGGATGATGACCTGATGCCATCCATTTCTGTGCATAAAAAATGAGCTGCAGTGATTAAGTCAGACAGCAAAATCAATCGTGTGAAAGACTTAAACCGCGGGACACCTCACCTTCCATGTGTGAAGACTCCATGAATAAAATGGCACCATCTGGTGATTCAGAGACTCCTATGATTCTATGAGCCACCGCATTGGATAAGTAGATAATTTGAATTTTTTAAATTAATTAATTCCAAAAAATACTTAAAATCTTCAAAAATACATATCTTGACATAAAAAAATCGTAAAAATATAAGAAAATACCCCTAGATTCAAGAGAACAAGGAGAAACTTATAAAAATGAAAAATGGAATTAATGAATTATATTTAATTTTCAATTAATTAATTGCCCTTTAGAGTAATTTAATTATTAAAAATTAACTCTAAATCCAAAAATGACAAAAATTTTAGGGATTAATCCTTTCATCATTGAAGACATTTCCTGATTTTTCCAAGGCTAGGAAAAATCTTTAAATTGAATTTTACCAATTTTCACCAAATTTTTTAATTATTTTCAAAAATAATTATAAAAAATAAGAAAATTGAAACTAATTTGGAAATTTTTAGAAAATTTAGGGTAATGAACTTAAACTCTAAAATGACAATTTCCATCCTTTGACAAATTTGAAATGACAATTTAGACATTTAAGGTAAAAAATTGTAAATTTTAAAATTTATATTTTGGCCCTAAAATTTTTATAGGCTTGATCATTTACCTTAAATGATTATTAGGATCAAACTAATCCTAATTTTTTAGGTTAATTCATACTAAACCAAAAGTAAACCCCAAGCCTTAATCAAGATTTGGCCTAGTCACGGCCTAAACCCATGGCTTTAACCCAAATGAACCCAAGTTAAATCACAAACTCTTGGGTTCAACAAAAATAAATCTAAATCAAACCTAAATGAACCCAGTTAAAACCAAAATCATTAGGTTCAATTCAAATTGAACTTAAATCAAATTCAAAACCCTAAATCCAACTAAGGTTAGGTTTAAGTAAACCTTAAACCATAATTAGGTCTAACCCCAATTAGACCTAATTAAACTTCACACGCTTTACTTATGTTAGGCTTAAGTAAACCTAAACCCTAATTAGTTGTAACCTTAATTAGACCTAATTAACTCTTAAGTATTACTTACATTAGGCTTAAGTAAACCTAAACCAAAATTAAATTTAACCCTAATCAGACTTAATTAGCCCTAAAGCCTTACATACATTAGGCTTAAATGACCATTTAAACCTTAATTAGGTCTAACCATAATTAGACTTTATTAACCCTTAAGCCTTACTTACATTAGGCTTAAATGACCTTTTAAACCTTAATTAGGCCTAAACCTAATTAGACCTAATTAACCCTTAAGCCTTACTTACATTAGGCTTATGTAACATTAAATTGTAATTAAGTTTAACCCTAATTAGACTTAATTAACCCTTAAGCCTTACTTACATTAGGCTTAAATGACCTTTTAAACCTTAATTAAGTCTAAACCAAATTAGAATTAATTAAATCTTAAGCCTTACTTACATTAGGCTTAAGTAACGTTAAACCATAATTAAGTATAACCCTAATAGACTTAATTAACCCCTCAACCTTACATACAATAGGCTTAAGCCAACTTAAACCTTAATTAAGTCTAACCATAGTTAGACTTAATTAATTCTTAAGCCTTACTTACATTATGCTTAAGTACATTTAAACCTTAATTAGGTCTAACCCTAATTAGACTTAATTAATTCTTAAGACTTACTTACATTAGACATAAACCAAATTAAACCTTAATGAAGTCTAACCCTAATTAGACTTAATTATACCTTAAGCCTTATTTAGATTAGGCTTATGTACCCTTAAACCTTAATTAAGTCCCCTTACTTACATTAGGTTTAAACCAACTTAAACCTTAATTAAGTTTAACCGTAATTAGACTTAATTAATTCTTAAGCCTTACTTACATTAGGCTTAAGTATCCCTAAACCTTAATTAAATTTAAGCCTGATTAGAATTAATTAATTCATAAGCCTTTCTTACAATAGGCTTAAACCAACTTAAACCTTATTTAAGTCTAACCCTAACTAGACTTAATTAGATTTTGAGCTTTATCTACATTAAGCTTAAAACATAACTAAAATTCTTAGGCTCAAATCATATTGGACTTAACCCAAACTTTTAAGCTCAACCCAAATTGAACTTAAGTTGCCTAAAAATTCTTAACTAAAATTGAATCTAAGTTATCCCAAACCATAGATTCAATCTAAATTAAACTCAACTTACCCAAAATTTTTTAGGTTTGATACACAAAAAAACTCGCAATTTTATGTATAAATTCTATACTTAAGATTGGTGATATTGCACTTCAAATAAGGGTGCTTTCATGTTTTGTTGCAGGTTATTGATTTCAAGCATTTGGAGCAAAAAGGAGCAAAAAAAAATAAATTTGGAGTCAAAATGCAGATTTTTCAACATATTGGCGCCAGAGGTGCCATTTTATACTGAAGGGGCACCAGAGGCACCAGAATTCAAAGAGTAGCGTGGAACTCTAGTAAACAGGCGCAAGACCATAGACGGATTTAGATGAATTATTGGCGGTTATTGACTATTTTTGAAAGGTTATAGAAAGCTCCAAGTAATTTAAATGCCCTATTAAGTGGTTTAATGCATCTAGACACTTTGGAAAGGCTCTTGAATGAAGAGATATGCCTTCTGGATGAAGGGATTTATCTATTGAAGTGAAGAGGTGTGCCTCTTGGGAAAAATGATGGAATTTTGATTTTTTTTGGAGAAGAGGCTGGCGCCACCGCTATTAAGAAGTCTTGGGGAGAGTTTTGCAAAGGGGTGTGGCGTGTAGAGTCTTTGGAGGAGAGTTAGGTTGTGGAGAGGATTTTCTTCTAGGGTTGTAAGAGGAGAGGGAAGGTGAGAGATTTCTGCTTCATTACATTTCTAAAAGAGAATCAAGTGTTATTGTATAGAGAGAAAGTTCTTAAAGGGAACTTCAAGGGATTTGTTTGAGGAGGAGTGTGAGATAAGTTGTGTTCTTTTCTTTTAGTATTTTGTAAACTTGTTATATATATAAAATCCATGTTTTGTTGTATCATTCTCATGAATTCTTAGTAGTCTTCTTCATCCTTCTCTCTATAATGAGATATGATTTTATGAAGAATTAATATTGTTGTGCAAGGTTTTAAATATCAATAAATTGTGATGATTCGAACTCTAATGTTTATTTACTTTTTTATCTGGCCAATTGAAATGTTAAAATTTATTGAGAAACATAAGATCAAAAAGGTCTATGCTTTCTACAATAAGGTAAGAGTCACATTCAATTTCATGGGTGAGAATGTAGTTCATGGGGTAGAGTGCAGAAAAATAGGGAAATATATTTTGATGGACATAAAGTTGGAGATTTTAGGGTGACAGACTAAAATCTCCAATTTATTTTAGTTGCTTGGAAACTAAAGTGGGATTGTTAGCCCTTAGAGGAGGGAGAAGTGGGAGCCAATATCCTCTCAGCCTAACCACGGATTTAGAGACCAAACTCAAGATTAGCCAATATTCTTTATGCACTCGACAAATGGTAAAGAATAGGGTTTCTCTTATTTGGCACAAACAAATTATATATATAATTTTAAATTATTTTAATTACCTCACTAACCATAATTAATTATAAAGGGGAAGGATGCATTCTCAAATTTGAACACTTCATTACAAAACTTAGTTTAGTCTTAGAAAATTTAACTTTTAAGTTTAGAAAAAAGCCTAGTTAACTTAGTTATTTTAGCTACATTTCCATTAACATACATTAAACTTACTTTTGACCTATTTTTCTTACTTAAATTTTTATAGTTTGAATATTGTGTTTGACGTTATGAACATAAGAATTTTCACCTCTTTGTGGGATAAATACTTAGGACTTCATTAGAGCCCTTTATAACTTGAACGATACGTATACTTATGTAATTATTAGGTTTGGTAGCTTAAAGATTTTAAAATAAAAAAACTATTTATACTGAAGTGATTTTTATTGTGATTGATCTCCATATTTACTAATTTTGCTGTCGTGTGATTTTTATTGTGAAAGATACCTGCAGCACATACTAGAATACCCGCACCAAGTTTTTAGCGCTGTTGCCGGGAGGTAACAATAAATTACTTTATAATTTAGAAGACTTTGTTTGAACTGAAAAAACTTATATTAAGAAAAATTGTAGTTTAATAGATATTTTTATATTTTAGTGTGTTTGCTTATTTTAATTGCTTATTGTGCTTTTGTATGCATAGTTTAAGAACTGAAGGTTTAATACCTTATGATTCAAAGTTAAAAAGAACTATTAGAAAAATTTAAAAACAATAAGAAGAATTAGAAAATTTGAACAAAATGGATATAGACTTAAATAATAAAAAAATTGAAAATGAACAACAAGAGGGACCTTTAAGAGATTATGCTAATCCTACAACAGATGAAATTGAAAATGAACATCATGAGTATACAAAATTCTGATGTAGCTGCCAGTTCTTTTGAGTTTAAACCTGCTATTATCCAAATGGTACAAAATAATTAGTTTGGGGGAACACCAACTAAAGGTCCTAACTTACATCTTGCTAGTTTTTTGGAATTGTGTGTTTCATTTAAATATGGTGAAGTGTGGGATGATGCCGTTAGACTTAGACTTTTTCCTTTCAAGGCTCTCAACAAGTGGAATCAGAGTACTTTTGCTAACATTTTGAAGGGGGTGGAAGAAGCTAAGAAAAGAACTGAACCTATTGAAGGAAGATTACAACTTGGGGAGGGTGTATGAGATATCTCTAATGGCTGTTAATGAGAGGTTGCTATCTGCAGTGGAGTGGCAAGAACAATTTCTAAAGAAGGCTGCTAAAACCAAATTTAGGGATGGTTATAGAAACACTAAATTCTACCATGATTGCATCAAGTACCAAAGAAAATGCAACACTATACATTCCATCAAAGACAATAAGGGGAACTGGATTAGAGATGACAAAGGGATTGCCAAAAGTGCTGTGGAATACTGCCAAGAGCTCATGCAGTTCAGAATTACTGAAAGGCAACAGTTTGAGTTTTATTTGTTCCAAGCTGACAAGGAGGTCTCCTCTAAAGTTAATCTTGCTGATATCCCCAAGGAGGATAAGATCATAAGGGCTCTGTCCTCTATAGATAGTGGCAAAGAAGCTGACCCTGATTGGTTCACTGTTGACTTCTACCAAAAAGCCTGACAGCTTATCAAGGAGGAGGTAATTGAAGCCATACAATATTACTTTAAGGGAAATCATCTACCTGGTTATTTGAGTACTGCCACCATTAAATTTATTCCCAAACCATCAAGGAAAGAACATTGGAGCTAATTCAAAACTATCAGTCTTACTAATGTTATGAGCAAGTTGATAAGCAAAATTTTAGTAATGAGAATACAACCAAGCGTACATCATCTAATTAGCTCTAAACAAGCTGCTTTTGTAAAAGGGAGAAGCATAGAAGATAAAGTGCTGATTGCTCAAAAACTTTTATTGGACTTAGAGAAACCTTGCAGGGGGGTAACGTAATTTATAAATTTGATCTGAAGAAGGCCTATGATATGATCAATTGGAACTTTATCATGGAGATACTCAAGGCAAGGGGATTTACAGGGGATTCCTGCAAAATTATTCAAATGTGGCTTGAAGGAAATTCTAACATTGTCTTGATTAATGGTAAAACTAATGGCTTCTTTAAGGCTAATAGGGGATTGAGACAAGGAGACCCCTTATCTCCTACCATTTTCATATTGGCACTTGATTATCTGTCAAGACTCATTGACAGACCTGGGATCAAAAAAGATTACAACGTTTATCATAATAGTTCCAAATAGGATATTAGCCACCTTATTTATGCTGATGACATCTTGATATTCTCTAGAGCCAACAAAAATTCTATAGAAACTCTGCATGAATGCATTCATAAATTCTAGCACACCTCAGGCCTTGAAGTGAATAAAGATAAATGCCATATTCTCTTCAGCAGGAGAGTCTCCACTTCTTGCAAAAAGTGAACTTTTGAGCTTACTGGTTTCACTCCTCTAAATACCCCTTTCAAATATTTGGTAATCTTCTTAAACAAAGGTAGGAATAAAAAAACCAAATTTGATGAGTTTGTGGATAAAACCATGGCTACTCTCCAAGGCTGGACAAACTCTTCTCTGTCTAATGGGGGTAGAATAACCTTACTTAAAAGCATCCTTACTACCTTCTCTATGTACACACTTCAAGTAGCTGTGATGAAAAAAAGCACTCGGTTGATGATGGAAAGAACTTTCAACAGATTTTTGTGGTCCGAACAAAGGAAACAACTGATTTGGGCTAGCTGGCAGAAAGTAGCTAAACCTTTATATGCTGGGGGCTTGGGGTTCAAGGGATTCAAACAGCTGCAACATATCAGCATGTGCAAAATGTGGCTGAATTTCAGGTAGAATGACAATATATGGACAAATTTCATGCATTCTAAATATTGTAGAACTGAACATCCTATTTGGTGGGAGCCAAACTTGGTGACTCCGGAATATGGAAGCAGATAATAAAGGCGAGGGAGGAAACTAAGAAACTGTACACATGGGAGTTGGGACAAGGAAACATTAACAATCTGGCTGGATAATTGGTGTCCAGAGGAAAGTATTGAACCCCTGGATGACATGCCTGACAGAAAGCTGATGGTGAAAGATTGTTGAAAGGGTCAAAGATGGTCTGAGGAGGCACTTCAAATTGTGCTTAAGGAAGATTCTGTCAGAAGAGTTACTAAAATACAATTTGACCAAAACAAGAAAGATAAGGTGGCCATTAAAGCTAACAATACTCAAAGTTTTACCAAAGCCATTTATAACCAGTTGTTTACCTAGGAGGAAATACCTTGGGGTGAGAAGTTGGGGAACAAATCACTGACTCCTTCTATGGCCTTTTTCTTTTGGAGAGTATTAAACAATTTAATACCAACTATTGATATACTAAAATTAAAGGGACTGAAAGGAGCCTCCAAATGCCATCTATGCCAGCATGAAGAAGAGACCTCCACACACCTTTTTTTCCAATGTGAGTTCTCCAGGAGGGTTTGGCAATCCTTGATAAACCAATTCCACATAAACACTATCAACCTGAGCTGGGAGCTGATAAAAAGGTGCTGGAGTGAGTGGCAAGGAATAAATCTAGGAACAATCCCCTTCATAAGTGCTTGGTTTATATGGAATTCTAGAAACAAAACCAAACATAAAGACACATATGTGGACACTAGTAAGGTGGTGGCTAACTGCCTAGCCTACATAAAGAAGTTGATTCTCTAGAAAAACTTTCTTGATATCTTGAATATCAGCAAACACAAGGAACATCAGTGTTGTAAGGTGATTAAGGTCTATTGGGAGAAACCTCCATATTCTATGTTAAATGTCAACACAGATGGAAGTTTTTCTGCTAATAAAGCTGTCATTGGGGGAATGTTTAGAGATCACAAGGGACTATACAAAAAGTTCTTTAAATCCCCAATCACTGTGAAGGATGCTATTGAAGCTAAGACTGCTGCATTGTATTGGGCCATTAAGATAGCTGCTATCAATATATGGACACTAATCCAAGCGGAGATGAACTCGTCAAAACTTATTGATTATATATATGGTAAAGCCTCCTCACCTTGGCATATATAGCAATGGATTACAAAGATTCAACATCTCATAAAAGAGATAAGAGTTAACTACTACTTTATCTACAGAGAGGGAAACAAACCAGCACACTATCTTGCAACAGAAGGTGCTGAATCCCAATTGGTGGCTGTGTCTACCAATCTAAACAACACTCTTGTTGAACTGTTATAGGGAGATAAGCTTCAAAAAACTTACCTCATAATTGTTGGCATTTAAGCTTGTTGTCCTTTATTTTTCCTTTTTGAGCTCATCCTTAGAGCTTTTTTTCCTTGTTTAGAGATTACTATAATTTGCACAGAACTACCTTTTCATACTCTCTCCTTCCCCTTGAGATGTACCCCTCTATAATGTTGTGTTGATATTTTGTGAATCAACAAGGAGGGAGACATAAGAGGCTCCTTTTGCTATATATATATATATAAGTTTATAAAAATATGAAATCAAATTGACCTCATATTTTTCAGAGTTTAAATGAAAGAGCACTACACATCAAACCCTGTATCTATCCCACAAGATAAATACAAGACCCAAGGATAAGGCTTGATCAAATAAATTAAGAAATATATGAAATTCATTTGCTATGAGAAACTATTTTATTTTCCGACAAGTTACTCTATTTAATATGAAGAATTAAATAGGGTTTTTGTTAAGATGGGTTCAGAAAAGCTTCCTATAAGGACAAGCCCCTATAGTTAATTACATCTTAGATAACTAAAGTTACTTAAGAAAAATCTCAATAAAAATCCAGAAATAGTATCTTCAAAGAGGTCAAGGGATTATAAATTTTCAACGAAATTGGACAAAGATGCGTGAAACGAGAATGGCTCAAATTTGGAACATTTTGTTTTTAGAATCCAAAGGAGGAAGAATTAGGGGATGTCATAGATCCTGAGGAGAACCTTGGTGACTTCTTAAGCTACCCTATGGTTTTGCTTTAGTTTTGAGTAGAAATTATTTAAATATTTCATCCTATCAATTTTATTAATTAGGGCTTACACATGTGTGAAACAATCACACAAATAGCCTGGAAGATCTGAGGGCTTAGGTCGTAATGAACAACCTCAAAATCCTAGAACGAGTTAGGGCTTATATTGTACAACAAAGCTATACAAAGGCATAAAATAAAGGTGAGAATTTATGTTACACTAGGAAAATCACCTAAAATTCTTATAGCTTGGTTATTTAATTCTAAAGAGAGATATGATCTTGTAGATCCTCTTGCTGTTGAAGATCATTGTTGTAGAATGCTGCCCACATGAAAGCTCCAAGCTCCTTGCCATGACGAGTTTAAGTTTTCTAATGTGTCAGGTTATAATGTCAAATTAGATGTCCCTATGGTTATGGTTCTTTAAATATTATGGGGCATATTAAAGTTGATTAGTGTGACACCGATTAGGATCCTATGGTTCCTTTGTTCTGGTACCACTATTTTCTATCAGATTCACTTAGTCCAAATGAATTTACTAAACTCAGCCCAATGAGTTCCATACTTTCATTTAGACCGTGGGAAGTCTCGTTAGCAACTGTAGGTTACCTCCTCCGAGAGATTTCTGATTATCCGATAGGGATGTCTTAATTTAGTTGCAATTGTTGTTCACTAATGATTGTGATTAAATTTTGAGTTATCTTATTTTTTTAATGTTTTGGCAGTGAATTTTATCTTGATTGATTTTAGTATTGTTTTGATTTCGTGGCTATCCTAGCAGTTTTGGTTTTCATGCAGGGTGACATCGTTGTTTAACATGAAAGCTCGAGACAAGAAGTATAGAAAGATAAATGCATTAATTTAAAAGCATACTTGCCGATTCTTCTCATTCCACCACCTGAAATGTTAGTATTTGCAAGACATGTAAATAATTTTGTAAGGAATTTAAATTGCATGAGTAGATGAAGGTTTAGCTACCAAACCCCAAGTTATGACTTTATTGAATCTCACAAGATCCTAATGGATGATTTTAGAGCAAAATATGACAAGTCCAATTTGCCCTTCAGAATGTCCAATAGATTTCAAAATGCTCGAGGCGTGTCCCCGGGCCAATTTAAAGATCTCTTAAAACATTTCAAGTTCATTTTTGGACTTATGATATTGTTCTATTAATCATCCAAGGTTGAAGTGTGACAACCCCGCTACTTAGTGAAACTTAACAATTTAATTATCCGGAGGATAGGATACCCGGTTAATCAATTGATGTTTCATTTTAATTTTATGTGAGTGGGTGCCCCTAAGGCAAGTCCAGCTCACTTAAATATTATGGTGCCCACAGTTAAAGTCAGGCCTGTAGTGTTTAAAGATGTTAATCACTAATCATATCATCTTCTAAATCCAATCAATTGAGTTTAGACATCGAGCCTAGGTCACTACTAAGCCTTTAACAATCATAATAGGTAAAATGGTGATTGTCAAAATTTTGATTTAAGTGATATGTATTCTTATCAAATAGTCAAATCATCCTCAGCTTTGTGCTTAAGAGAAATAAATTATCATCTCTCCGACTTAAACCCATTACTTAAGAATCATTTGATCTTAGTTGACTTCCAAGTCATGAAGGTTAGGAGAATTATGGTTTCGTTGATGTTGTGCAAGGGTGGTGAGTGAGTTTATACCTTTTAACCCCCCATTGTATTTCGATCATCAAATCAATTTTATTATGATCAAAATTGCCCATTCTCTTTTGGTTAATCCTAAATTTTCATTAAGGCACCAAAATCTAGAACGACTATTTTGCCCTTTGGCCACTTCATCTCATAACTCATTAAATATAACTCAAATGACTTTGAGTGTTTAGAGTGTCATATCCATGAATTACAATATTAGAGGAGAATATGTGGGCTTCTCAAAATTTAGTTAAATTTAAATATTTGTCTAAACACAGAAAAGAGGATTTTTAGAAATTGATTCATTTAACTTTTCCAAAATAAAGTTTTTTATTTATAATAAAATTATTAGAGGTTTCCCTAGGTCAGAGAAATACTTATACCAAATTTCATGATTTTTTTGAATTAATTTATTTTAATTATTTTAATGGGAAAATAAGGAAAATCCACTTTTAAGCCTTTTAAAATTTATTTTTAACTTTAAGAAATTTAGGAAAAGTGTTTTATTGAGTCCTAGGTGATCAGAGAGAAATTAGGCACATTTTGAAATACTTTGATATTTTTGAGATTTTTAATTATTTTTAATTATTTTAAAATTCAAAATAAAGCTAAAAAATTAAATATTTTCTAAAAAAATTTTTTATTTTTCCAAAGTTCCTCTGATCACAAGGAACTCAGAAAACCACATTTCATATTTTTCCCAAGTGTATTTAATTTAATATAATTATTTTTATACAAAAATATAAGGTTGCTTAGAAAATCAAGTTTAATACTTAAACCTAATCAAATAATTTTCAAATTTTTACAGTGGATAAACATGATTTTTTTTGAACAATGTGGGATTAATTTTGTCAGTTTTTAATAAGTATATACTTTACAAAAGTTAACACAAGATATTTACATTTAATTAAATATAGAAATTTACAAAATAATTCAAGACATCATGATTATTTTCCTTGACTTCTCTAACCAAAAGAATCCTATTAAAATTATTCCCATAATTTTCCAAAGGATAGTTTGATTTATATAATTAAAATAAGCCAAAATGGTCAACTTAGCTTGAAAATTAAGGCTAGAAGCATAGAGATGCCCTTCGACCTTAGAAAAATGAGAGGACATAGTCCCTATCATGAGGAATAAACCCTCAAAATTTCAAGCCATGGTGAAAAATGTTTGATCATAATGAATTAAAATACTTGAGAGGTTATTTAATTCATTAAAAATTAGGGAAGAAGAAAATCATTTTTTATTTTTTGTCCACATTATTCTCCTCTACTCCTTGAGCAAGAGGGTATTTTTGTTTTATTTTTATGATTTTTTTTAGAGAAAGATATGGATTTTTAAAGTTTAGGCATTTAAAATAATTTAGAAAATCCATATTTTTTCTACTAATCCTACGCGACGCCAACTCGACCTACGGAGGCTCCCAACTCACATGCGGTGCTCCATTATTTGACGTCACCATCCACCTCAGTTGCCACGCGGCTCGCAGTTCATGCACCAAGAGTCTATCTGGCTCGATCTCCTTCGTTGATGAAATAAACGTGCAATCGGACGACTCTTCATTATCGTCCCCAAGTGACCTAAACCGTAAGTTGTTCACACTAAAACCTTAAGATCTTCATCTAACTCAACCAAATCTCATGAGTTTTGTTTTTGAAACTTTATCTACTCAAGACAAACACATCTATATGGTTAGTCAAGTATGAAATCAAACCATTACAAATAGAGAATCAAAATAAGCTCGGGCTAGGGTTAGAGCTCAATACTCTTGTCTGAGAGGGGAGGCCTAAATGAGATGGTTGTGGTAGCTTTGATTGAGTCCAACAAACCTCTAAATGAAGTCCTTTGCCTTAGTTAAGTGTCTAGATATGATTTCGAACAAGGTGGATTTCAGGTGTTGGTCTGGGGCTAGGTTAGAGGCTGTTTCAGTGGGGGCTTTGATGGGGAATCAACTTCTTTCATTGTGAGGATGGTGTGTGCACAATTAATTGAATTTTGGTGCACTGTGGTAGAGTGGAGAGATCTATCCTAATTTTAGGGCAAATTTTAGTGAAGAAATTGGCTCTGTGGAGTGGCTATGAGTGGCTGAGAGCAAGGGGATTGCACTTGGGATGGTTTGTAGAGGCTCTGGTTAGATTTTGGCAGAGTTTCCTCAAAGTTTCAATTAAACCCTTCCTTGGCCATAGATAGCTCCATTTATAGCCATGGTTGCCTGGTGGAGCTCAGAGTTGGGAATTGGGTGCTAGAGCATGCTCAGGTGGAGGGAAGAAAAGCTCTAATGGCCAATGGGAGTGAGCCAAGTCAGGGAGGTTTAATTTTAGGTTTTGGCCATTTGGGACTCCCTTAGCTGGTTTTTTTCGGTGGTTGAGGTGGTGGCTAGCCAGAGTCTGGTCTCCTCTGAGCTCAGGGAGGTCAGGGGGTGGCTAATTATTATTAACTCCCAAGGGTAAGCAATGTTGGCAAAAATATTTCAAGTTTAGGCTAATTATGGGGCGTAATCCCTTAAATAAAGGGAACATTAGTTTATATCTCATCTTGGCTAGTTTAGGTGGGTCTAGCCTGGTCCATAAGGTGTACTTGGTGGCTGTGGTGTCATCAATTTGGTGGCTTATACATAGCTAAGCCAATTTTTGTGAAGGGGTTCAATTTGGATCAAAATAGCTAGAAGTTAGGATCAGGTTGGGTTAGCCAAGATTTTAAGGTCAATTGATTGCTCAATATTGTGTAGATGATTGTCATGAGGAGTTTAGAAAATATTTGGAGTGATTTTGAATTGATTTGGAGGTTCAATTAGAGGGATTTTGGGCATTTGGTCAATTTGGGGGTGTTGGGTTAGACTTGGGTCTAGGTTGGGCTAAGTACACATTGATGGTTGAAAATGATCTATAAAAATTTTATGAAGAGTTTTCAACATCAATTGGGTGTCAATTTCGGGGTTTGGGCATTCAATTTGATGGAATTTGGGGAGAAAGCTAATTTGGGGCAAATTTGGGGATTCTTAACTAGGGTTAAAATTTGGTGAAATTGAGGCTTGGACAAGGCCAATTGAAGGTCCAATTTGATGTGTAGTATTGTCATGAAGAGTTTAGAATTTAAATTGGGGTGGATTGGGGCCAAATTGATGGACATTTGAGGTGAATTTGGGGAAATTGTGCCTTTAAAGGCAATTTGGGGGTTTTGGTCAAAATGGTCAAATTAGCTAAATCAAGTTTAATTAAAGAGTACAAGTTAATTTTGGAGCTATTTGAAGTGGTTTTGGATGTTTTGGGAATGTTTGGGGTGCCAAGGGTATTTTTGTAATTTTGGAAAATTTGAGGGTTTTTTTGATAATATTGGCAATTTTGGCTATTTTGGTAGTTTCAAATGGTCTGGATGATTTTTTGGACAAATTTGGGAGTTTTGGGTGAAATTGGGAATTTTGGCCAAATTTGGGGTTTCATGGGCATTTATGTAATTTGGGTGAATTTAGGGGCAAAGGGCCAAGTTGGATATTTTGGTAGAATTGGGGTGCCAACCACTATGTATGAGCTATGGACCAATGAAATTCCCATTTGGATCCTCTATGTAATGGTCTTAGCTAAACCCTAGCCTAGGGCTAGTGAGTCTAGGGGGCCATCTACATGAGTCTCCCAAAAGACCAAGGGATCAAAGTCAACAATTTGGGTTTAGTGCTGCAAGTGAATATAGGTGGTAGTGAGCGTGAGTATACTGAATCCAGACCAACACTCAGGGTCAACCCTAAAGTCAAGTAGTCCTATGGGGACTCTCCTTGAGATCCTCCATACTAACCCCACCTACTAATTGCTAGAGGTTAAGACCAATATATGGAATTTCAAGTTGAGCAAGGAAGAGTGTAGACTTTCTAATGGCGAGGGTTCCTTTTCTAGTTTTCTTGGAATAGTAATCAAGAAAACCCTATGGATAGACACTAGGCTGCTAAAGAGGAAAAACTAAACCTCAATCAAAAGTGAGGTCAACATATTATTAAACTTTTTTGTGTGTATAGATGTAAATTTTTTATTTTTATTTTAGTTTTGTTTGTTTCTTTAATTTACTGCTTATGTTTTTAATTCACCTTTTCTTAGCAAATCCTATTTATAGATCATATTTCATTTAATGTACTTGTACTTTTTAAATTACTACCTGTAATGTGTCATAGCCAATTTTTATGTTTAGAACCTTCTACAAGTTAGTCTTATTTTTTATCTAATTAGTGTTTTCTTTCCACCAACATTTTTTGTACTGAATTCTTTACTTATTAAAAAGTCTGAGTTTGGGGGAAAGAAAAATTTCTTTTCAAAAAGTAAATTGAATTTTATTTGACCTCAAATAACTATATTTTATTTTAAAAAAACAAATTTAACATGCCTTTTGGTATTAGAGGCAGACTTTAGATGACTATATTTTTGTTTTTAAATATTACAATAAATTTAAGTAAAAATCTTTAATAATGAAAGTCAGTTCTAGAGTTAAGATATTTAGTATGAAAGAATATGACTATGCTTTTTCTATTTAAGTTAAGGGAAATTGTATTTTTTGAAGTATTAAGAATCTTAGAGTTTCTTATAAGAAGAAAATAATGAGACTTTAGAAAAATCTTCAAAGCTAATATGAATTTATAAAGTGAAGGAAGGTAAGAAGGTTTTAACTTCCATAAGAGGATAGTGAAGCTCAAAACTATTAAAGGTCATCCAGATATAATAATCCTCACATGAAAAATAAAAGAAGAGAAAGGATTGAAAATGATCCTAAAATGAAAGAAGAAAAAAAAGAAAAGAAAAGAAAAATATGTGAGGAGAAGCTTGAGGAGATGCCTAATAAAAAATTGGCTTCACTTGAATCAACTTGAGGAAAAGGATTTTATTACATTTTTAAAACTTGTATCTAAGTATTATCATCCTTACTAATAAATTTTTCATGAAACTCTTTCTCATATGGACATTCTAAGTGTCCTAGATATGACAAATTACAATTATTCTTGAAATGAATAGAAAATCAAAAATCTTAGACTTGAATACTATGTGTTCTTATACTTTTAGTTTTAACCTAAGTTATTAAAATTTTTTCTTGAGATATACTATTTAAACCAAATTATAGAAATTTATAAGTTAAAATCTCTATCATAAGTCATAGCTTTATGTAGTAAAATAGTTACTTGAGGACAAGTAACATTTAAGTTTAAGGGATTTTGATACACAAAAAAAAGTGTAATTATATGTATACATTTTATGCTTAAATTTGGTGATATTGCACTTTAAAGAAGGTTATTTTCATGTTTTGTTGTAGATGTATTGATTTTAGGCATTTTGCAGCAAAAAGGTGCAAAAAGGGAGAAATTTTGAGTCAAAACACACATTTTCAGCATACTGGCGCCTCTGGCACCATTTTACAAAGATGAGGTACCAGAATGGAGCTAAAGGTGCCAAAAGCCAAAGAGGAGCACAAAACTCCAGTAAACAGGTGCTAGAGGGGCCAGAATAGGTGCCAAAGCCAAAGTTAGATGAATCGTTGGCGGTCATTGACTATTTTTGAGAGGTTCTAGAAGGCTCCAAGTAATTCAAACACCTCATAGAGTGATTCAATGCATCTAGACAATTTGAAAAGGCTCTTGAGTGAAGAGATATGTCTTTTGTTGAAGGGATTTGTCTCTTGATGTGAAGACATGTGCCTCTTAGGAAAAATGAGAAAATTTTTAATCTCTTTGGAGAAGAGGCTGTCACCACTATTAAGAAGTCTTGGAGGGAGTTTTGTAAAGGGGTGTGGTGTGTAGAGTCTTTGGGGGAGAGTTAGCTTTTGGAGAGGAATTTCTTCTAGAGTTGTAAGAGGAGAGGGAAGGTGAGAGATTTCATCTTTATTACATTTCTAAGAGACAATTGAGTGTGATTGTAAAGAGAGAAAGTGCTTAAAGGGAACTTCATAGGATTTTCTTGAGTAGGAGTGTGAGNTAAATTCAAACCATAAGTTTTTACATCTTCATATCCCTATTTTTCTCTCCCTTCTCAATGAAATAATAATAATGGGGAAAAAAAGCATAGTGCATGGAGAAATGAATGATTCAGGGATTAAAATTTTATCCCTTTATATTCACATTCTACTCACTTTTCACTTGGAAAAATAATTTCAAAAATAAAGGCATAAAAGATGAACAAACAAATGATTTGAAGATTATCCATGTTCATTCTTTTAAATAATTTAAAATTAAAATTTACCCCTTTGCATTCCTACTTTACCCTCTCTTCTCAACAGTAAAATAAATTTAAAAATAAAAGCATAGAAGACAAGGAGATATATTATTCCATCTATTTTTTCCAAATTGCCCAAGATTTGGCTTTTCCTCTCCTCCCGCCTCTCCTTGAATATATATGCCATCTTATCCTCCGACATTCCAATTTCTCCCATTCTTGGCATTGATCAATTCACTCCTCCTTATGAGTGGATCGCCTTCGTAGGTATTTTTCCCTGCATGTCAGTTCTGGCAAGCAAAAAATATATGAGTCTCCTAACTTATTTTGAATGATCATTTTGTTTTAATGTTTCTCTCGAGGAATTAGTTCTCTGACCCATCTGCTCAATTAGCCTCTATAAATAAGCTCGCTCTCCTATAGCCCCTCTACTTTTCTTTTCTTTTCAAGATTTGTTTATTTTTATAAGTAGTACTTTATATGACAATAAGCTAATAGTAGGGATTAATGGTAATGGCTCCTTCACTTTGAAAAGTTTGCAAGTAGAGATTGATTAATAAATTCTTACGTGGACTAGGAAATCATTTAACAATTGTGCATTCACCTAAGAGCTTATTTTCTTTGCTTTCTTGAATTAAATTTTTTGAATCCATAGTGCTTCTCTAGTTAACTTTAAATAACTTGCCTAGTAAAAAGCAGAACTTCCCTCGAGTTTGTAGTGTTTCAAAATGCATGATATTACATCCACTAGGCTAGAAATCTTTTAAATGAGAGATTGTAATTTAAAGCAAATAGGAGAATACATGATATCATTACGAAACACGTTCAAAGTTTGGCCTTCAATTTTTTTTACTAAATGTCCTCATGTTTTATCTGCATATATCCATTTTCTTAAATTCTATCAACATGTACTTTATGCACCGGCAGTTGAAATATCTACTATTAAAAAAAGAGCTTGTTGTCCTTCAAAAAGTAAATATTAATCTAAATTTTTATAAATAAATCTAAACCTTCAATTTCCTATTGTCGCCCTTAATATTCCAATTTTATTTCATATTCATATCCTAATCTAAACCTTTAATTTGTCGCATTAGTAAAAAAAGAAGTTGATAATGCTTTAAAGAAAATCAAGGGTGAAAAATTTGTAGAACCTGATGATATCTCAATTGAAGTGTGAAAATATTGAGGAGATTTGGGAGTTTCTTGGCTTACTAAATTCTTTAATATTATTTTAAAAACTAAAAAGATACCTGAGGAGTTGAGGAAGAGTATTTTGGTCCTCATCTTTAAGAATATAGAGGATGCACAAGAGTGCAAATTATAGAGGAATTAAGTTGATG
Source organism: Phalaenopsis hybrid cultivar (assembly GCA_002079205.1). Taxonomy (NCBI): domain Eukaryota; kingdom Viridiplantae; phylum Streptophyta; class Magnoliopsida; order Asparagales; family Orchidaceae; genus Phalaenopsis; species Phalaenopsis hybrid cultivar. The sequence goes on along the minus strand of JXCR01136621.1, from coordinate 72,246 downwards.
TGTCATACTATAAAATTATGGGAGAGGTTAATTGAACATATGTTAAGACATATTACAAAGATTTCTCATAATCAACTTGGATTTATGTCGAGCAGGTTTACTATGGAAACTATACATTTATTGAGAGGTTTGATGGAGAAGTTCAGTGATAATAAGGAGGATCTACATATGATTTTTATTGATCTAGAAAAAGCATACAATAAGGTTCCGAGAGATATCCTTTGGAGAGTTCTTGAGAAAAAAGGTGTTAATATGACTTATATTCAAGTCATTAAAGATATAAACACAAGAACTGTTACTTGTGTTCAAAGAGAAGTAGGGTTGACCAAATATTTTCCTATTTATGTTGGTTTATATCAGGGATCAGCTTTAAGCCCCATAACTTTTTTCTTTAGTTATGGACGGTCTTACTGAACACTTACAGGAGGATGTACCATGATGCATGTTTTTTGCTGATGATATCCTTCTCGTGGATAAGAAGAGAGAAAAAACTCAGAAAAAAAATTAGAATTATGGATGTCTACCTTGGAGTCTAAAGGTCTTCGTTTGAGTAGAACTAAAGATGAATACATGGAATGTAATTTTAGTAGTAGTAGCTCTTGTGACGGAAATGTAACTATGGGTGATCAAATTATTAAAAGGTGTGAGTCCTTTAGATATCTAGGGTCTATTGTTCAAAGTGATGGTGATATTGATGGGGACGTTATTAGTAGAATTCAAGTCGGTTGGTTAAAGTAGAGGAATGCTTCGGGCCTATTGTGTGATAGAAAAGTACCGCTTACACTGAAAAGAAAATTTTAGAAGATGGTGGTGAAACCTGCAATGCTCTATGACGTTGAATGTTGGCCTTTAAAAAAGAAGCATAAAACTAAGTTAAGTGTTGACGAGATGAGAATGATTAGGTTGATGAGTGGCTTTACACTTAGAGACAAAATGCGAAATGAATATATCTATGATAGGGTATGGTGTAGCTTCAGTGACGAACAAAATTAGAGTCATCTTAGATGGTGGTTTGGTCACATTAAACGTCGACAATCTGATGATCCGATTAGAAGAGTAGATGTTTTAAATTCGACTTATGTTGAGAAAGGCAGAGCTAGACCTCGGAAGACTTGAGCATATTGTATAAAAATTGATCTTAATTCATTGCTCCAAAACTTTTCAATGTACTCTCAAAATGCCTAAAAATAATATTTCATTTATTTTAAATATTTTCTCAAATCCCATCTCGAATATGACCTCAACGAGGACCTATTCTTCAGCATCAACAAATATTCTCCGCAAAAGATCGAATGGGCGAAAATCATCAGATTGATTTCAAGTTCTTTGTATAGATCATAGTACAAATGTAGTTTGATTATTAATTCTACTAAGAAAAAAAAGTATTTTTGATATCAAATTATAAAATTATGCATATCTATTTTATCAATTATGATTTTATGATAAATACTCAAATTTTTCATTGATACAATAATTATTGCAATTTTTTATAATGATAAACTTCAACATTTGATCATTTCATTAAAAAAAAATATAAGTAAAAAATAGTTAACATACTCATAATATTATTGTATTAAAAATTTCATTCACATGCATTCAAAGCACAAGCAATTATACTAGTACATTAAAGTATTAGATCAACCTTTGTAAGCTATAACAGTAAGAGAAATTTTCAAATGTATGTCCTATGATCAGGAGGTCGAAGCAACTTCTATATTCAAAAAATATTGGAATTTAAATTACAGTCACTCTGAAGAATTTTTCATTATTAAGGCCAAATAAACTATAAATCAAGAGCATTTATTGTATGGGCACAGCATGCAGCACATTCTAGGCATAATATCATCACATAATGATTTTGTGTTAAGGATTTCAAACTTAAGTAGAATAAAAGGGCAAATAAAGATTAGGCCATACTTCTAAAATAGCAGTGAACTTTTCAAAAAGGTGCACTAAACAGGTTTTGAACCCCTTGAAATGTTCGGAATTAAGATCTGAATTCAACGAAGTGTCCAAAATAACTACTCAATATGCCTCAGTATCTGGCTCTTTCAAACATTTCATTTGAGATAAACTAACGATAAAAGTCCACAAGTTACTGTTTTCAGTTAATTCTAGTGTTGCTCGCTTTTTTGGACTGCAGGTTAACTTTTTAAGAGGCACTTTGAGGTTCAGCTTGATTGTATCATATTGAATTGGCATTCTATTAAAAATCAAATATGAATAAATCAGAAGGAAAGCTTAATGTTTATTGTGCTCTCTTTAAACAATCCAATTTGTTTAAATCACAAAACAGTGGCTCTCTATAGTATTAATGATGAATGATAGCACATATCCATATCAGGTTCATGCTAAAGTGACAATAATCTTAATAATAAACTAATGCGCATGTGTGTGTGAGTCTATAAATATATTCATATTTTATACTAATACTATAATCATTTATTATCATTTGCTGCCCCTTTCTTCTCTATTGCTATTGTATGGCATTTAAATCTGTACAATATAATAAACAAAAACCTTGCTTTCAAATACAATAAATGTGTGTGTGTGTGTGTGTGTGTGTGGATCGTGTTTCAGGTATGCACTAATGCTTTCATACTTTGATAAAGATGCAAATGATTTCATGTCACAGAAAAGTAAAATGAAACTTGTTGGAACATACCAGTAAACTGATTCAGAGTCAATTTTTAATCCATTGAACGTCAAATTTTGATTTAATTAAAAAAAGACAATCTACATACCTTGATGGATACTGGCATGTAAAAACCAGGGAAAAGAGGCCGGTGTGGAAGTGGCACAGCTATAACCTGCTAACACCCAGAAAAATATAAGCACAAAAAAAATTTTAGCAAATTGAACATAAATTGAAATATTAATGGAAGGGCAAACTAATTTTGTTAAGCACTAACATTCTAAAACTATGATAGATAAAAAATTTCCGGTAAAGCTAAACAGTCTTTGATTCAATTCCAAGAATTTGATGCTTCAGAAATATGACTGCACTAAACCAGCATATTGCACAGTTTCCAGAAAACTCTAATGAGGTTATGCATTATAAGTTGATAAAAAATCAATCATGAGTGTGAAATTCATCAAGTTCTTTCCAAGTAAATAGTATTAGAATAGTTCACACCAAGAAAAAAAAAACTCTAATCTTTTCTGAAACAATCCATACATTCCATTGGAATATACTGTTCAAGAAAAAGAAACGTGACATGATCGCTACGGAACTTGTAATACAAGCAAGCTACCACTTTGTAGAAACGAATTAAAATTATCTAGATTGAAAAAAAAATTTAATTCACCCAAGTAGCAACAAAAGTCAACAAAATTAGCCTGAATCAAAGCTACCATTATTTAATAAGGCTATGCAGTAATTACAATTAGATAATTTTTAAAGAATAACAACGCAGAAATTAAAGATCACAGGTAAACCAATACAATCACCACAAAAACTTCCCCTCAACAAATCAAATCCCTCAAGTAAAACCATCAGAGTAAAATTGCCAGTATCCAAACATGGTTGAACAAGACACGGACCTTGCATAGAGGTTGACAAGAAACAATTCCAATCAGAAAGAGCACATACAACATTGTGGTTAAACATGCCAATTTAAGCACAAAAGAATGGCACGAACCGTCAGGTGATCTTCTGGCCGGGGAGTCGTTGGCACTATGGCTGACGAACTCTTAGCCTCATCCGCATCTGCTTCGGAAGAAGCGTACACAGCTTTATCCGTGCCGCCATCCCCCTCCCCAGACTCCGAGCTGAATAAAGCAGTCTGCCGAAAAAAAGTTGCTTCGCCAGTAGAACTCCTTAAAGACCCAATAAATCGTAATAAGTGTCTCTTCGCGAGCCCGCAATTGGCCGCGCCGTCAGGGAACCTAGTGTGTAGGATCCGTAATCTCCCTTGAAAACAGGAGGAAGACAGATGTTTCAGCATGGGTTACGGAGGAGGATGAAGGGAAGAAAGGTTGCGATCTGTGTCGTACTTCCACCTTGATTTCTTTCTCAATTCCTCATATGGCTATCTAGTTAGGATAATACTTCTCAGTTTCTCCAGGACTAGAGCTTCAAAAGCAGCAATTTCTCTGCTACGCCTCCGAAAGCAGAAAACCCCCACAAAAACCCTCGGAACTGCACATGCACTGTGAGAATACTTGCGTTTCAAGAATGGCATAATTACATGCAGACCATCCAAGACTGATATTTACAAATTAACCTCTTTTGTTTTCTTAACTACTAAATTGATGTTGTACATAAAAAATATGACAGCACAAATCTAGAGAAAATTTAAAAGGACTTACTTATAAACTCCTGAAGGCCCCGACAAAATATTTAAAAGACTAAAATGTGAAGCTTTGTTTTTTTTTTTTTGTCGAAATTATTAGTCGAACGAACGATATAACGAACGATATAACAACCGAATGAAAGAATATGTGTTGCATAGTCTGAAGAACAGACATTTGTAATTTACTCCATCAACTGATTCTGAAAGCTCTTTACGAAGATGGCCAAAGGGCACCCCGCGCAGTACCTATCTAATCCTCTAATAAGGTCATTTGTCCAAGGAGAGCTATCCGTAAGATTACGGTAATACACCATATGTCTGGCAATCTAAGTTTACCCTTATAACAGGAGGGCCTCTACTCATGATTTCATTGAGAGGGGTTGACTGATGAGCTTTCAACCGATCGAGTGCATGTTGGTCAAGCAAGGGTTTTCAGCCAACTAAACAACAAGATTAACGGGTCATTATATACTTACTTTAAGCAGTTATAAATATGAAACTTTGTTAATACTAGATATGGATATGAAAGAGCACTAGAGTTTGTTACATATGTGAGAAGATGTCATAATAACATAATGTCCCTATTAAAATAAGGATAGACATGTATTTTTATACTAGAAACCCCTAAAACATATAACTAGGGGTAATTTCTTCAATAAAGGACTACTGAATTACACTTTCCAAACTTGTGTTATTGTGTTCTTAATCTCTCTCTCACTCTCTCTCTCTCTTTGTTTCTCTCATTCATCCAACTCTATACCTTAGGTGTGATCCACATGACATATTTGGATTTAAAATCCTAAAAGGTGTGCTAAGCATAGAATCGTGTCGTCAACAAGAAGAGAAGCACATCACGGAGAGGGAACTCATGAGAGAGGAACCTCAAACAACGAGTAAGTGAGAAATTTTGTGCAACAATAAATTCTGTAACACTGAGATTAGATGTCTGGTCAAATGACAGAATTGACTTGCATGTTATTAGAGCTAAGAGCGCAAGCTCCTCAAAAACCAAACCCTCAATAAGAACCTAAAACCCAAGGATTGCGAATGACTCAGGGGGATAGAAAGAATTGAAGAATTTTAATACCAGGAGAGTGTAGGATCAACACCGAGGTCAGACCAAGATTTAGATCAATGGAGGTTTATCGACGACCAGAGAATGTATTATGTCAGTAAATCTCTGACGTTGAGCTTACAAAGAAGTTCAAATTTCCATATTTGGAATCCTACGAGGTTCATGGTGATCTGACCAACCACATAGCTTCCTTTGAATCAGTCGTATACCTTCTTAAAATCTCTTACGCACTGTAGTGCGGCTATTCTATATCAGGCTGAGAGATTTATCCTTAGGTAATTTAATGTCCTCCCGATAAGAGTTATCACCTCCTTGGGTGAATTCAAGAATTTGTTCATTGTGCAGTTAGCTAACGCCCAGAAATCTTGCAAGAATTCACAGGCCTTGTAGCATGTCAAGCAAGGGATGAATGAGAGCCTTCGAGCATATGTCACTCCATTTTCAGAAGAAAATGTTTGGAGTGCAGAATTTGGACCCTGCAGTAGTTGATCCCAGTTTTTTATGTCAATACGATGTATGTATTTATATTTTTAATTTTTCCTTACTTATAATTCTTACTTTGTGACGGCGGCAAAAACTTAATCACTAACAATAGCTAGGCAAAAACTTGACTTTGAAGCAAACAAGAATACAATTATTATATTCAAATATGGGATACTACACCAGTATACATATCGTTATCAAGTAATATAGAGCTTTTTGATTAAGCCTCGAATATCGAACACAGAGGAAAACAAATAAAATATTCAACTAACAATAAAAAAATTAGATAACAAATTATGCTTAGCAAAATATTCTTACTTAAACTTTAGATGTTATAAAAGGAATGAAAATTCAATCCTTTTTGTAATTTTTGATAATTGAAAGTAAAGTAAACAACAAACTAAACTTAACTAGATATTCGTAAGATGAATACAGTATAAATAAAATATATTTTTCTTTATCATGAATCATTAACAAGTATAAGAATTCTGTTGTGGAAGTATTCAAATTGTGTTGTGATAAATAGGAACAATAACATTCTTTATCCTCACTAGAGATGTTATAAAGAACATTGGTTAGTTTAAAGTTTGAATAGTCTTGAAGACGGGTTGGGTAGGGAAGATACTAGCTCACACTCTAGAGTTTTCACTTCTTCCTCCACTTGGGGGCTAACATCTCATATTAAAACCTAAAACTAAAAATTAAATTTGGGGTTTAACATGTCACTCTAAAGTCCTCTAATTTTACACCCTTTAAAGTTTATTTCTCTATTTATTTGCACTCAATCATATGAATTACATTCTCATCATACGATATTGTTTGATTCTGACCATTAGTTGAATGAGACAATATCATCTCAGTTCTTAAATGTTCTCACAATAGATATTAACATCTTAATTAGCCAATTAAGAAATAAATGAAGTACAAGGCTTAAAATCATCACAACTTATTTCAATACTAAAGATTATTACTTCACACAACTTCCATCCAATACTTAATCACTTATCATTTTAAGAAAAAAAGATTAAAAAAACTACTCAGATTTTAAGGAGAAAACACAACTACACTTAAGTTTAAAAGTAAAAATCATGCAAACAAACATGAAGTCTAAATTAAAATCAAATGTCGTCACAAAGATAAAAACTTATCTCAAATTATCTCCACTAAACTCTTGAAGTTCCTTTGAATATCTTCCTTCTCTTAAATTACAAAATAAAAAAGAAAAGGGGGTGGCAGTGTGTGGAAGAAATCGTATGAGAGTGTGGAAGGGCTGGATGGAGTCTCTCCAAGGGGGGGCTTCAATCCAATCCAATTCCTTCTTTTATAATTTTCTAAAAGGTGTCTTGGTGTCTCTTTAAAATGTGTCCATATTCAACAAATCTTCCAAGAGTTGCCTCATTTCAAAAGCCAATTAAATGTATTTTCGTGCTCATTAATTATTTTTCACGTTTTCACCAAGGGTTGCTTTAGACATCCCTTCAAAAAATTTTCCAAATTCATTGAATCGTCAAGTAGCTACTTATGGCGCTTAAACGTGAGGTATTGGGCACTTAGGCGTGGCCTTCTCGGTTTTACCAGCGCGTAAGCGCCAGTTAGGCGTCACACTTCTTTTGCACATATTCTTCATTTTTGCTCAATATTTGATCATTTTTCACTCCTTTCACCACTTTTCATCAATTTGATTGTACCTTAAAGAAAAACACACAAATATTTTCTATGAAAGATCAATATCTCAAAAATAGGTATAAAAATGTGTACATAAACACTGTATATATTAGGTGTTTCCAAATCCCCCAAACATAAAATGTCACTTGTCCTCAAGTGACACTCCAATCTTTCAAAACCAAATTAAGTAGATTATGTAAATGAGTTATTTTAGGATATTCTAAAATTTTGATCTAGAAATATAATAGCTCAATTTAGAAAAAAATATTAGTACATGAGACCAATTTAGAGTTTAAAAGTTTTTAATGTAAAGATGTCTGAAAATATGAGTTTCTATCTACTTCAGAAATATTGTAAATTTTCCAAATATAGACTTTAGGCATTCTATCTTCTCCACTTAAAAGTTTTTATTAAGAATAATTATAATTGCTATATTATATCATTAAGTTTAAGAGTTTCTCAAGTCTTATACTTTAAAAAGATTAGATGTAGAACCAATTTTTTATTAGGCAATAATCCTCAAACTTCTCCTCCCTTTTTCAATTTTTTTTATTTTATTTTAAGTGAGGATTACTGTATCTGGATAGACCTTTAATAATTTTGAATTTCACTCCTCCTTTCATAAAACAAAGTTTTGATATAAATCTTTTTCTTAAAAATATAATAATAGTTTTAAAAATTATGTTTAATAAAAGAAATTTAAGTATTGAAAATAAAAGTTTAATTCTTCTAAATTTTTCAAAAATACAATTTCTCCTACTAAAGATAGTTGCACTATAGTTATCATTTCAACACTAAAAATTTTTTAACTTTAATTTTTTCTTCAATATTATAAGTTTCAACTAAATTCACTTACTCAATTCTATATTCAAAATTTTACTTCCCGAATATAACTCCATATACATAATAATTTTTTTTTTCAAATTAAAATCAAATTTATTTGTAGTACATTTGAGAACAAATAAACTTTAAGTTTTAGAAAATTTTTCATCCCCCCAAATTTAAATTTTTAATAAGATAAAACATTTTAGCAAAATTTTTATATATAGGAAGGAAAGAAAACTAAAACTAAAATGCTTACAGAAATTTTTATATCCTAAATTTACAACTACATTTAATTGATCAAATTTTAATTTAACTTTAACATATAGAGATTCATTAGAATTCTATGCAGTGGAGGATAACATAAAAACAAACAAACACCCCAACTGAAATTCAAAACTGTAACATAAAGAAACTACCTGATAGTAAATTGAAAAATTTAAACATGTAGTTCTTAGGTGAAAGTTAGTAATATTCTAAACCTTCCTAAAATTCAGAATTAAGTTTAACACAAACTAACAAAATACACTAGGAAACAAAGTTATCACAATCACTACCATAAAAAAAAACTATAACTACTCACAATAACATAACTTCATCACAATAGTGTCTCGCAGAATAGAAGACAAATAATAGTAGCAGTCTCAACAAGTACAACAAAAAACAAGTTAACAGTACAATATAACTTTACCACACTAAGTTCACAATAATAAAAAAAACTAAACTATTCAATTTAATCCTCCTCCTCATCATCATCACTATCATTGCTGTCTCAAAAGGTCGTAGGCTCATATGATGGATATTGTGGATATGAAGGAAAAATTATACTTTTGTCACCCCTCATAAGGTTTTCCCAAGATGTGTGAAATTTCTCCTCATAATCACTATGTATTCTCATATAATCATCTATACGATTTACAAAATTTTCTAAATTTAATACCTTCTCTGCAGTATAATTGATGTTATCTAACTTCCTTTGCAATAAGTGTGGCTGCAAATCAGAATCAGAAGCCTGACCTTGTGATGTGGATGCACGCGAGGTAGAAGAATAAGAAGTAGAGGCACCTAAACTTCTAGAAAATCCTCCTCTCCAGCCAAAGATCGAATGTTGTGAGTAAGACTCCACATTAACACTTGTGATGTGCTTTAGAGGCTAGAGTATCTCCTCCCAGCTATCAAATCTAACTCCTACCTGCTCAAATAAAGAAAAGATCAAGGATGTGAATCCCAAACATGTAGTAGTGGCAGTGGTAGCAGAACTGATGACAATTTGATAGATTAGAGATCCAATATCAACTGGCTTGAACTGCTGAATGCAATAGTTCAAGGTAGCTTTATCTCAGGTAACTTTGCTGAGGTGGTTGGTTGGTAGTAGACGAGCATAAATAATGTAGTGCCATGCTTTTGAAGTGGCATCTAACTTTAATGCAGGGAAGTTGGTTCTTCTTTCATTTATGATCATCCACTTTACTCTTCCACCAGTCAATGATGATATGATCTCGTCCAACTCCTTCTCAGTCAGACTATAATTCAAATAAAAACACAACGTACTATTGGGTAACGGGTAAAATAGATTTATTACCTCAAGGGAGAAAGACACTAATTTACCTCAAACCATGACCCAATCTTCTTCAGCTGTAAGGAGATTAGCATAAAACTACTGAACAACAAAAATCATAGACACAACAGAAAAACAACAAAATCATTCCCACTATAGGCGAACAAACAAATCTTCCACTGCTTCACAAGTCTTTTAGAACATCTCTCAAGAATCATTTTTCTTGACTGAGGTGCATTGCTATACTTGTCCTAAGCTTTCGTGCTAACAAACTTGCTTGAATCGAAATGAGTCTACCCTTTACTCCTCTTCATTCTTGGGGCCATTTCTAAAAATCACATAAAATTCACAATAAATCCTAAATTCAAGACAAAATCACTAATCTCTACTTATAACAGCTTAAACTATCATTTATATGTATTTTCCATAAATTTTTCTCAAATTTTTGCCATGAATAGTGATTTTTTATCTGATCCACATTGTGCTCAAAATACATGGTGAAAAAAAAAAAAATTACATAGAAGTGAGCTTTTACCTCAAGAAGATTAAATTTAGCAAGTTTGGCTTGAATCCACCAAAAAATATTCACAATAGAAGAAGCCCTAACTCCTCAATCGTGAACTCAAATGAAGAAGATGATGACGAGGGTGGTAGAAATGGTGCTTTCGGGTTCATTTTTCACCTTTGACCATTCACGAACCGGTTTAAGGGCTTAAGTGTGACTGGTTCGGTGCTTAGGTGCCTACCTCTCGGGTTATCTAGCGGTTAAGCACAAGGTCTTGACGCTTAGGCGCCAGTGCATGAATTTTGATATTTTTTTATTTTAATTGAAATGCACATCTAGCCTAAGTCAACCACTCCTAAATGGTCATATAAATCTTTAAAAACTATTTTCTTCCCCTTCAACTCTTTTCTTTCTCAAATTCACCAATTTTCACTAATTTGATTCAACAGAAAATAACACAAAATTTTTCACACAAACAAACACTTATATTAATTCACAATCAAATAAAAATAGTTGTGATACATAATTTCTCAATCCAAAGAGTCTTAGATGAGATAATTCCTAAAAACAAACTCTAAGAAAATTTAACACTCAAAACACATAAAACAAACTTAATCTTAACGTCACAACTCCTGACACAAATAAACACCAAACTCAGAATTTAATTCCACTCTCCTTCTAGGAGAATGAATCCGGACCTTTCATTAGTTTCTCCTGGGCCACTTGGCATATAGATCTGATAGAACAGATGGTAATGAAGAACCTTGGTGTTGACCTNATATATATATATATATATACTTCATGGCTTTTCATATCCTTCTCATGAATTATGAGTAGTCTTTTTTATCATTCTCTCTACAATGTGATATGATTTTGTTAAGAATTTATATTGTTGTGCATGGTTTTAAATGTCAATAAATTGTGATGGTTCAAACTCTGATCTTACTTTACTTTTTGATATGACCAATTGAAATGTTAAAATTTATTGAGAAATATAAGATCCAAAAGGGCTATGCTTTCTTTAACAAGGTAAGAGTCACATTTAATTTCATGGGTGAGAATGTAGTCCATGGGATTGAGTTCAAATAAATAAGAAAATAAATTTTGATGGGCGTAAAATTGGAGATTTTAGGGTGACAGACTAAAATCCCATATTTGGTCCAGTTGCTTGGAAACTAAAATTAGGTTGTTAGCCTTTAGGGGAGGGAGAAGTGGAAGCTCTTTAGTGGGAGCCAGTATCCTCTCAGCCTAAACACGGATTTAGGGACCAAACTCTGAATTAGTAAATATTCTTTATGCACTCGAAAGATGGAAAAGAACATGATTTCTACTATTTGGCAAAATACAATTTTATATATAATTTTAAATGATTTTAGTTACTTCACTAACCATTAACTCATTGTAAAGGGAAATGATGTTTTCTCAAATTTGAACTTTTCGTTACAAAACTTAGTTTAGTATTAGTAAACTTAATTTTTAAGTTTAGAAAATAGCATAGTTAATTTAGTTCTTTTAACTACATTTCCATTAGTATACATTAAACTTAATTTGGATTAGTTTTTTATTTAGTAAGTTTTTATAGTTTGAAGATTGTGTTTGACGTTATAACCACAGGAATTTCCACCTCCCTATGGGATCAATACTTAAGACTCCATTAGAGCCCTTTATTACTTGAGTGATACATATACTTGCATAATTATTAGGTTTGGCAGCTGATCCCGATTTTATTTGACAATACAATGTATGCGGTTATATTCTTAATTTTTCCTTATAATTTTTACTTTGCAACAGTGCCAAAAACCTGATCACCAGCAATAGCTAGGAAAAAAATTGACTTTTAAAAATTCAAATATTATATTTAGTTATGAGATACTACACAAGTATAAGTATCATTATCAAATAATATAGGAATTTTTCATTAAGCTCTGAATATCAAACCCACAGGGAAAAAATATAATGGATTTAAAGGGATTAGAAGACAAAAGGAGTTTGGTTTTCATCTTCAGCTACACTTTGAACTAAAAATTTTTTATTTATACCAAGGATTTCTCCTACATTGTCGAGATCCAAAATTTCAAAATTTTTTAAGGAGATTTTGAGAAAAATCCTTTGTTAAAGAACTCTTACTTACAACTAAAATCAGAAGAAATTAGATAACTAATTTTACTTTACAAAATATTCTTCTCAAACAATAGATGCTACAATAAAAATGAATTTTTTATTCTTTCTGTATTTTTTGATAATTGAAAGTAAAGCAAACAACTAACTAAACTTAACGAGATATTTGTAAGATGAAGACAATAGAAATAAAATATCTTTTTTCTTATCATAAATAAATAACAAGTACAAGAATTCTATTAAGGAACTATTCAAATTGTGTTGTGCCAAATAGGAGAAAAAATATTTTTTACCTTTATTAGAGATGCTATAAAGAACATTGGCTAATTTAAAATTTGAATAGTCTTGAAGACGGGTTAGGTAGGGAAGATACTAGCTCTCAATATAGAGTTCCCTCTTTTCCCTCCACCTGGGGCTAACATCTCGTATCAAAACCTAAAACTATGAACTAAATTGGGGGCTTTAGCCTATCACTCAAAAGTCCTCTAATTCTACACCCTTCAAAGTTTATTTCCATGTTTATTTGCACTCAATTAGATGAATTACATTCTCATCCATACAATCTCATGTGATTTTTACCATTAGGTGAATGAGATAATACTATCTCAGATCTTACATGTTCTCACAACAAATATTAATATCTTAATTGGCCAAATCAAGCAATAAATGAAGCACAAGGTTTAAAATCATCACAACTTATTCCAACATTAAAGATTAATACTTCACGCAACTTCCATCCAATACTTAATCACTTATCATTTTAAGGAAAAAAATAAAGAAAACTTCTCAAAATTCATAGAGAAAACACAACCACACTTAAGTTTAAAAGAAGAAATCATGCAAACAAAAAAGAAGTCTAAATTAAAACCAAATGAAGTCACAATGACAAAAAGTTATCTCAAATCCTCTCCACCAAACTCTTGAAGTTCCTTTGAATCTCTTCTCTTCCTTTTTCTTACAATACTCTCTACTCACACACTACAACCTCTCTCTTCTTCTTCTCTCTAAGAGTGTCCTAATTAATCTAAGAGAGAGGCATCGATGGTGTCTGGAGCGGTGCGGAGACTCCAGTTCAATTCAATCCAAGTCCTTCTCTTATAAATTTTCAAAAGGTTCCTTGGTGTCTCCTCAATATGTGTCCATATTCAATGAATTTTCCAAGTGTTCCCTCTTTTCAAAAGCCAATTGAATGTATTTTTGTGTCCATTAACAATTTCCCACGTTTCACCAAGGGTCGCTTCAAACACCTCTTAGAAAATTTGTCCAAATTCATTGAATCATTAAGTAACTACTTCTGACGCTTAATCACAAGGTACTTGGCGTTAGGAGTTGCCTTCTTGATTTTAGTGGCGTTTAGGCCCCACAGTTTTTTTGTACAGCTTTTTTTTTACAATAAATTGATCCTTTTTCACTCCTTTCACCATTTTTCATCCATTGGATTGTACCCAGAAGAAAAATACACAAATATCTTCCATTAAAGCGCAATATCTCAAAAGAAGGTTTAAAACAGTGTACATAAAGACTATATATTTTAGGCGTATTAAAATTCCCTAAACTTAAAATATTTCTTTTCCTCAAGTGCAACTCCATTCTTTCAAAAAAATAATAAGTAGTTTATGTAAATGAGTTTCTTTAGGATATTCTAAAATTTTGATTTAGAAATATAGTACTCCAATTTAGAAAAAAACATTAATACATGAGACCAACCTAGAGTTTAGAAATTTTTAATGCAAAGAAGTCTGAAAATATGAGTTATGATCTAGTTCAGAAATATTTATAAAATTTTCAATTATTGAGTTTAGGCATTCTATCTTCTCTACTTAAAAATTTTTATTAAGAATAATTATACTTACTATAGTATATCTATAAGCTTAAGAGTTTCTCAACTCTTATACTTTAAAAAGATTAGATGTTGAAACAATTTTTGATTTGACACTAATCCTCAAGCTTCTTCTCCCTATTTCAACTTTCTTTATTTTTTTCTTTTTATTTTTCTTTTTTTCTTTTTCTTTTTCGTTTTCTTTTGTTAGTTATGGATCACTATATCTGGATAGGTCTTTAATGATTTTGAATTCCACTACTCCTTTCCTAAACCAAAGTTCTTATATAAATCTTTTACTTGAAAATATAATAATAGTTTTGAAAATTATTTTTAAGAAAAGAAATTGAAGTGTTGAAAATAAAAGTCTAACCCTTCTAAAATTTTCAAAAATACAATTGCTCCTACTAAAGATAGTTACACAATATTTATCATTTCTACACTAAAAATTTTTAACTTTAAGTTTTTCTTTTTTATTATAAGTTTTAACTAAATTTTCTTACTCATTTCTATATTTAAAATTTTACTTCCCTAATATAACTTCATATACATAATCATTTTTTTTCAAATCAAAATCAAATTTATTTGTAGTACATTTGAGAACAAATAAACTTTAAGTTTTAGAAAATTTTTCATCCCCCCAAATTTAAATTTTTAATAAGATAAAACATTTTAGCAAAATTTTTATATATAGGAAGGAAAGAAAACTAAAACTAAAATGCTTACAGAAATTTTTATATCCTAAATTTACAACTACATTTAATTGATCAAATTTTAATTTAACTTTAACATATAGAGATTCATTAGAATTCTATGCAGTGGAGGATAACATAAAAACAAACAAACACCCCAACTGAAATTCAAAACTGTAACATAAAGAAACTACCTGATAGTAAATTGAAAAATTTAAACATGTAGTTCTTAGGTGAAAGTTAGTAATATTCTAAACCTTCCTAAAATTCAGAATTAAGTTTAACACAAACTAACAAAATACACTAGGAAACAAAGTTATCACAATCACTACCATAAAAAAAAACTATAACTACTCACAATAACATAACTTCATCACAATAGTGTCTCGCAGAATAGAAGACAAATAATAGTAGCAGTCTCAACAAGTACAACAAAAAACAAGTTAACAGTACAATATAACTTTACCACACTAAGTTCACAATAATAAAAAAAACTAAACTATTCAATTTAATCCTCCTCCTCATCATCATCACTATCATTGCTGTCTCAAAAGGTCGTAGGCTCATATGATGGATATTGTGGATATGAAGGAAAAATTATACTTTTGTCACCCCT
Organism: Phalaenopsis hybrid cultivar; assembly: GCA_002079205.1. NCBI lineage: Eukaryota > Viridiplantae > Streptophyta > Magnoliopsida > Asparagales > Orchidaceae > Phalaenopsis > Phalaenopsis hybrid cultivar. The sequence continues at coordinate 56,598 of JXCR01136621.1, read as the reverse complement.
CATAAGGTTTTCCCAAGATGTGTGAAATTTCTCCTCATAATCACTATGTATTCTCATATAATCATCTATACGATTTACAAAATTTTCTAAATTTAATACCTTCTCTGCAGTATAATTGATGTTATCTAACTTCCTTTGCAATAAGTGTGGCTGCAAATCAGAATCAGAAGCCTGACCTTGTGATGTGGATGCACGCGAGGTAGAAGAATAAGAAGTAGAGGCACCTAAACTTCTAGAAAATCCTCCTCTCCAGCCAAAGATCGAATGTTGTGAGTAAGACTCCACATTAACACTTGTGATGTGCTTTAGAGGCTAGAGTATCTCCTCCCAGCTATCAAATCTAACTCCTACCTGCTCAAATAAAGAAAAGATCAAGGATGTGAATCCCAAACATGTAGTAGTGGCAGTGGTAGCAGAACTGATGACAATTTGATAGATTAGAGATCCAATATCAACTGGCTTGAACTGCTGAATGCAATAGTTCAAGGTAGCTTTATCTCAGGTAACTTTGCTGAGGTGGTTGGTTGGTAGTAGACGAGCATAAATAATGTAGTGCCATGCTTTTGAAGTGGCATCTAACTTTAATGCAGGGAAGTTGGTTCTTCTTTCATTTATGATCATCCACTTTACTCTTCCACCAGTCAATGATGATATGATCTCGTCCAACTCCTTCTCAGTCAGACTATAATTCAAATAAAAACACAACGTACTATTGGGTAACGGGTAAAATAGATTTATTACCTCAAGGGAGAAAGACACTAATTTACCTCAAACCATGACCCAATCTTCTTCAGCTGTAAGGAGATTAGCATAAAACTACTGAACAACAAAAATCATAGACACAACAGAAAAACAACAAAATCATTCCCACTATAGGCGAACAAACAAATCTTCCACTGCTTCACAAGTCTTTTAGAACATCTCTCAAGAATCATTTTTCTTGACTGAGGTGCATTGCTATACTTGTCCTAAGCTTTCGTGCTAACAAACTTGCTTGAATCGAAATGAGTCTACCCTTTACTCCTCTTCATTCTTGGGGCCATTTCTAAAAATCACATAAAATTCACAATAAATCCTAAATTCAAGACAAAATCACTAATCTCTACTTATAACAGCTTAAACTATCATTTATATGTATTTTCCATAAATTTTTCTCAAATTTTTGCCATGAATAGTGATTTTTTATCTGATCCACATTGTGCTCAAAATACATGGTGAAAAAAAAAAAAATTACATAGAAGTGAGCTTTTACCTCAAGAAGATTAAATTTAGCAAGTTTGGCTTGAATCCACCAAAAAATATTCACAATAGAAGAAGCCCTAACTCCTCAATCGTGAACTCAAATGAAGAAGATGATGACGAGGGTGGTAGAAATGGTGCTTTCGGGTTCATTTTTCACCTTTGACCATTCACGAACCGGTTTAAGGGCTTAAGTGTGACTGGTTCGGTGCTTAGGTGCCTACCTCTCGGGTTATCTAGCGGTTAAGCACAAGGTCTTGACGCTTAGGCGCCAGTGCATGAATTTTGATATTTTTTTATTTTAATTGAAATGCACATCTAGCCTAAGTCAACCACTCCTAAATGGTCATATAAATCTTTAAAAACTATTTTCTTCCCCTTCAACTCTTTTCTTTCTCAAATTCACCAATTTTCACTAATTTGATTCAACAGAAAATAACACAAAATTTTTCACACAAACAAACACTTATATTAATTCACAATCAAATAAAAATAGTTGTGATACATAATTTCTCAATCCAAAGAGTCTTAGATGAGATAATTCCTAAAAACAAACTCTAAGAAAATTTAACACTCAAAACACATAAAACAAACTTAATCTTAACGTCACAACTCCTGACACAAATAAACACCAAACTCAGAATTTAATTCCACTCTCCTTCTAGGAGAATGAATCCGGACCTTTCATTAGTTTCTCCTGGGCCACTTGGCATATAGATCTGATAGAACAGATGGTAATGAAGAACCTTGGTGTTGACCTCACTTTTGGTTAAGGTCTAGAAACTTCTTTAGTAGCCTAGGTCTAGCCATAAAACTTTCCTACTGACTAGTCTTAGAAAACTAGAAAAGGTACCCCACCATTAGAAAATCAAAACTCTTCTCTTTACTCAACTTGAAGTTCCACATATTGGTCCTAACCTCTAGCACTTAGTAGATAAGATCATTATGGGGAAGCTCAAGAAGAGTTCCTATAGGGTTATTTGGCCTTAGGATTAACCCTGGGTGTTGGTTTGGAGTTAAGATACACCACACCCTCACCATATCTTGAAAATACCATGGCTAAGATCAATACATGAGAGCCCAAAATGGGGATTTTATTTATCCATGGTGCATTTAGAATGGATATTTATCCAATTCTACTTGAAATACTCCTCTTGAGCCTTTTGCCCCTAGACACCTCCAAATTACCTAACTGCGCTTAAGACCCAAATTTGGCCAAAATTCCCAAATCTTTGCCAAAATACCCAAAATTGATCAAAACTTATTCCAAACACTTTGAATACATCCAAATTGGCCAAAATTGATAAAAATACCCAAATTACCAAAATGCCCCTCCATGGCCCAAAAATCCAAAAATTCCAAAAATTTCCAAAAAAATCCCAATAAATCCAAAATATTCCCAATTTAATTTTCTTGAACTACACCATGGTCCAATTTGTTCAATTTTACCATATTTGACCAAAACTCCCAAATTAGCCCCAATATTGGCTAACACCCCAAATCTCAACAATTCAATGCCCTAAACCTCAAATTGGCATCCAATTTTTGCTGAAAATCCTTTGTGAGGTCATTTGTGACAAAAAAAAAAATCAATTTGAACTTAGCCCAAAGCTAGCCCAAGTTTGACCCAAGTTTAGCCCTATATGCTTAATTTATGTCTAAATCCCAAACCCATCTAAATCCATTCAAATTGACCATGAAAGCAACTTCAAAACAATTTTCATCCTTCATGAAAGTTTTTTATCATGATGTTTTACACAAAAAAAAAAAATTGAATTTAGCCCAAATCTAGCCCAAGTTTGACCCAAGTTTAGCTCTACATGCTTAATTTAGGTCTAAATCCAAAACCCATCAAAACCCATTCAAATTGACCATCAAATAAACTTCAACACAATTTTAATCCTTCATAAAAGTTGTTCATTATGATGTTTTACACCAACAAAAACAATCATATTGGACTTAGCCCATGGCTAGCTCAAGTTTAACCCAAACTTAGCCCAACATGCTTAAAATGGGTCAAAAATTAAAAATCCACCAAATTGATTAACCAATTGACTTCAAAATGACTTTCACCCTTCATGAAAGTTTTTCCTCATGGTCTCCTACACCAAATTTCATATTTAATTGGGCCAATTGGCATGCTTAACCTAGTCCAAACACAAGATTCGGTCATATGCACATTTTTTGACTTATGGTCAAATCCAAACCAATTGAGCTTGGTATGGTCAAATGAGCCTTGCTCTAACTCATATTAGACTCTAAGGTTTCCAAACCAGTTGAGCTTGCTATGGTCAAATGAGCCTTACCATAACTCATCTTAGACTCTAGGGTTGATATTTAAAGCCAGCCACCAACCCATGGTTAAGCTTGATATTTATCTCATGGGTAAATTTTTTTTTTAAACCAGCCATACACCATGATTAAGCTTCATATTTATTCCCATGGGTGAATTTTTTGAGAAAAATTCTTAAAGGGATAATAAAGAGGTTAAATCAAGGTACTTGCCATAACACATGTCCATACCATATGGTGACATTTTTACTGAGCATCATAAGCTTTAACCATGATCCAACCCTTGGTTAGCCACCTTAACCCTAGCTAAAATCCAAAAGCCGTGAGCCACCATATGGCTAAAACCCAAACCCATGCCAAGAGGCCACCTCAGCCCAAATTGAGCTGAGAGCTCCTCTTATTGACACCTAAGCAGTGGGGCTAAGCTCTCAATTGGCCAGCTAAGCATCCCCATAGCCATTTTCTATAAAATCCACCCCCACGACCATGAATAGTGGTGTGGTAAGAAAAATTTCACTAAGGCTTACCAAACTCCTTAGAGAGCTTCCCTAGGAGACCCTTAGCACATTTCGATCCACTTCCCCCTCTCAAATCCACCATGGCAATCCAATTTTGGGTTTGAATTCCTGCCCGAAACCAGGATAAATTCTAATCTCAACCTACATAGCACCAAACCCCTAATAGATTGGCTCTACACCTTCACAACAGTGAAAGAAGCAAATTCCCCCTCTGAAATAGCCTCCACCATAGCTCTCAACCAACACCCAAAATCGGCCTTGATGAAAATCATACATAGGCTTTACACCAGAGCTAGAGGCTTCATCCCTAAGCTCTTCGAGATCTAACGAAGGTGTGAAGAATCTCTGATTGAGGCTACACCTCTCATAGCAAAGGTATAACTCACTTACTCTCTCGAGCCTTCGCGAGCTCTACATTTACAATCACTTGATTTCATATTATGTTTACCATATAGATGTATTGGTCTCTTTAAGATGAGTAATTTAAAAAAGTAATCACTAAAATCCATTAATTGAGGGAGATATTAAGCTTTTAAAATGGATGGCTCTCGGTTAAGGCTATCGGGGACGATGAAAAGATGTCGTCCTTCCTCGCGTGTATTGAATGGACGGCGGAGATCAAGCCGGATGATCCTATGGGACGATACGGCGCGACGCGTAGCAACTGACTCAGAAGGAAGCGTCGAATAGGAGCGCGCCGCGTAGCTTTTCTCGGGTCCAGTCAGCCCGCGTTTGAATAAATAAATAGGATATTTAATAAATTCAGAAAATAGCTCCTAAACTTCAAAAATTCATATCTTTGTGTAGAAAATTCACAAAAATAAAATAAAAATACCCTCTTGCTCAGTGAACAGAGGAGAACCATGTGGAGTTATTTTCACGTTAACTTGGTGCATAAATTATTTTTAAAAAAAATGAATTAGGGTTAGGGGTTTTTCAATTCTCCATTCATATTGAATTATCACCTTGACTCTAAATTTTTATATGTTATAGTCTCTGTCTAGATAAACAATTTAAGCATTTTTTCAAAGACATAGGAAATTTCTAGAGAGAGAACTTAATTTTCTAAGTTTTTATACATTTTCTATTCAAATAATTATAGAAAATTGTATGTAGCCTAGAAAATTCTACAAAAATTCATTTAAATTCCCTATGGCCAGAGTAGTCTTAGGAAATAATTTCATGATTTTTAAAGATCAAAACATCCCTGTTTTAAGAAAACCCTAATTTGCTTAAAACATTTAATTTGAAGCACATAGAGACTAAAATCACTTGATTTTTATTCTCCACTGTGGCTTATGAGTTATAAAACTTACCATAAAAATTTTAAGTCATTTAGAGATCATTTAAAAATTTTAATTGGTTTTTAAAAGTAACCCTCCAATTTGAAAATCAAATGATTTTTAAAAATCAAAATATAACTCCAAAAATTATGAAACTTAGTTTTTTGAGTTCTCTGAAATTAGGATAATTTAATAAAAATAAAAATAGATTTAAAATAAAAACTTGATTTTTAGGTTATTTTTAATTATTTTTAATAATTAAAAATAATAAAAAAATCATAAAATATTAAACTCATGGAAACATTCCAAATTATTTTCTAAACACTTAGGAATCATTGGAATATTTTTCCAAGATATAAAAATAAAGATATTTATTTTTAAAACCTTAAAATGATTTTTTAAGGCTTAAAAAATAGAATTTTCACCAAAATAATTCTAAAAAATAAAATAAAAATTAAAAAAATACAATATAAATTTCTCTAGGTTCTCTGACCTTAGAGAAATTTTCTAAAAATATAAAACATATTTTTCAACTTATAAAATATTTTATTTTTATAAAATCCTCAAAATTTTAATTAATTTTAATAAATCATAAAAAATTCAAAAAATTATAAAGTTTTGTCCAAATGACGTTCTAGTCTAGGGGTAGCTTACATAAAAATTTCAAGTGATTATGAATTGTCCTCATCATCTTTTGTAATTTCCTTTGAAAATGCATATTTTTGCATAAAAATAATTATATGAATTAAATTAAATTATGAAAATTTACATTTTCTCCTCCAATGTCTTAATTAACTTATCAGTAAGCTTATATAAAAATTGCAAAGTCATTTGACTTTAATTTGACAAATTATAAAAGTTTGGACCCTTAGGGGCAAACTTGTAATTTTGAATATTTTGGCCTTAATGAACAATTTGGCTTAATCAAAATGGGAAATGGGTAATTTCTAATGTTAATTAACTCATTTGATGATTTGCAATAAAAAATGGGCTTAATTGGTAGAAAGCCACTTCACTTTGCCAAATTACAAGATAAAAAAAATAATAATAATTCTCATAATTATCAAAGTTTTAGAAGCTTCATAAGATGACTTTTGAATTTAGGGGGTATAACTTTGGAAACCAATGATTTCACACCCTTGTTTGATAATGAAAAGGATGTTTAAATGATCTTGATAATGATCACTTAAAGTTTTAAATCTTTTCAAAATTAATACACACACTTAATACACTCACTTAAGTCTTAAAGACTTAGTGGTGAACTTAAGTT
>JXCR01136621.1:20308-35786 GCA_002079205.1 Phalaenopsis hybrid cultivar | reverse complement strand
GTTAAAAAGGACGCCAAATTTATTTGGGAAGAAAAATGCCAGCAGGCTTTTGAGGATGTTAAAAAATTTTTAATGACACCTCCTGTTTTGGCAGCCCCTATCCCAGGGAAACCTTTGATACTTTATACCGCTGCTTTAGATTATNGTTAACAATGAGGGCAAAGAAAATGCACTATACTACCTGAGTCATCGTCTAATACCGACGGAGATAAGGTATACACCAATTGAGAAGCATTGTCTAGCTTTTATTTTTGCAGCCCAGAAGCTTAGACATTACATGCTTTTCCTCACAAGGTGACTTTGATTTCAAGAATTAATCCGTTGCAATATTTAATGACACGACCAACATTCACAAGATAACTCTGATTTCAAGAATTAATCCGTTGCAATATTTAATGACACGACCAACACTTTTTGGATGTCTAGCAAGATGGTCGATGATATTATTGCAATTCGACATAACTTTTGTTCTCCTGTNGCAGCCCCTATCCCAGGGAGACCTTTGATACTTTATACTGCGGCTTTAGATTACTCGCTCAGAGCTTTACTAACCCAAGTTAACAATGAGGGCAAAGAAAATGCACTATATTACCTGAGTCATCGTCTAATACCAAAGGAGATAAGGTATCCACCAATTGAGAAGCATTGTATAGCTTTAATTTTTGTAGTTCAGAAGATTAGGCATTACATGCTTTCTCACAAAGTAACTTTGATTTCAAGAATTAATCCGTTACAATATTTAATGACACGACCAACACTNTTACCAGATGAACAAATTCTACAAACAGATTCCTCCAGTGCACAACACTGGGAGATGTACTTTGACGGTGCTTCATCAGCCAGNATAACTTTTGTTCCCCTACGTGCTATCAAGGGACAGATACTGGCAGACTTTCTTGCTGCACACCTGCTACCAGCTGGGTCCCCACTCAATAACGAGTTAACAGATGAACAAATTCTAAAACAGATTCCCTCCAGTACACAACACTGGGAAATGTACTTTGATGGTGCTTCTTCAGCCAGAAAAGACAAAAGTTCGCTCCAGTACGCAACACTGGGAGATGTACTTTGATGGTGCTTCTTCAGCCAGAAAAGACAAAAGTTCCAGTGCGCGGGAAATGTACTTTGATGGTGCTTCTTCAGCCAGAAAAGACAAGGATTCAGGCATAATCATAAGGAGATGTACTTTGATGGTGCTTCTTCAGCCAGAAAAGATAAAAGTTCGGGTACAATCATACTAGGAAAAANCAGTGCACAACACTGGGAGATGTACTTCGATGGTGCTTCTTCAACCAGAAAAGACAAAGGCTCGGGCACAATTATGCCAGNATGTACTTTGATGGTGCTTCTTCAGCCAGAAAAGACAAAGGTTCAGGCACAATCATACCAGGAAATCAGGCGTTGGTTTGATTTTCATCACTCCAGATAAGGGTATGTTGAGATTCTCGTACCACCTGGCAGAGCCTTGCACCAATAATGAAGCAGAATACAAAGCTTTAATTACAGGATTAGAGTTGGAAATTTTAATGAATATAAAGATATTNTATGCTGAGATTCTCGTACCACCTGACAGAGCCTTGCATCAATAATGAAGCAGAATATGAAGATCTGATTACAGGATTAGAGTTGGCAATCTTAATGGATATAAAAGATATTACCATCTACGGTGACTCCCAACTTATCATTTAACAAATTTTTGGACAATACAAAATTTTGAAGCCCAGTTTGTCAGNCGTGCTATCAAGGGACAGATACTAGCAGACTTTCTTGCTGCACACCCGTTACCAGCTGGGTCCCCCCTCAATGACGAGTTACCAGACGAACAAATTCTACAAACAAATTCCTCCAGTGCACAACACTGGGAGATGTACTTCGACGGTGCTTGTTCAGCCAGAAAAGATAAAGGTTCGGGCACAATCATACCAGGAAAAACAGGAGTTGGTTTGATTTTCATCACTCCAGATAAGGGTATGTTGAGATTCTCATACCACCTGACAGAGCCTTGGACCAATAATGACGCAGAATACGAAGCTCTGAATTACAGGATTAGAGTTGGCAATCTTAATGGACATAAAAGATATTACCATCTACGGTGACTGTGAACTCATCATTCAACAAATTGCTGGACAATACAGAATTTTGAAGCCTAGTCTGTCAGAATATTACCAGTACACGATGAAACTACTGGAGCAGATTCTCAACGTGACTTTCTTNTGAAGCAGAATATGAAGCTTTGATTACAGGATTAGAGTTGGCAATCTTAATGGGCATAAAAGATGTTGCCATTTATGGTGACTCCCAACTAATCATTCAACAGATCGCTGGCAATACAAAATTTTGAAGCCCNGGGCAGACAAGTTCTATCCAAGATCGACATGGAAACCCTACATAAACTCGAAAAAGAAGAAGACACAATAAACGCGATTGTAAATATCAACGAAGACTGGCTGAAGCTATTGATGNAAACTGTTGGAGCAGATTCCCAATGTGACTTTCTATCAGATTCCTCTGGTAGATAATGCGCATGCCGATGCTATAGCAAAACTTGCTAAAGAATTGGCATGTCCCCCGGACGAAATCACAGTACAGGGGAGACAAGTTCTATCCAAAATCGATATGGAAACTTTACATAAACTTAGAAAAGAAGAAGACAGAATAAATGCGGTTGTAAATATCACNGAGCCCTGCACCAATAATGAAGCAGAATATGAAGCTTTGATTACAGGATTAGAGTTGGCGATCTTAATGGACCACAAAATAAAGATATGTTACTGTAGCTCCTCATGTTGTTGCAGATTCTTGTTGTAGAAAGCTGTCCACAAAGTTAGCTCCAAGCTCCCCGACGCAGTGACAGTCCTAAAGTCTAAGGTTCAAAAAGTTTTACCAGATTTTTTAAAGTTATGGGGGGTTAAAGTTGATTAGAGCGACACCGGTTAGGATCACACAGTTTCCTCGTTCCGGTATCACTATTTTCTTATAAATTTACTTAGCTTAAACGAGTTGTGAAACCCATTTAAACCAGGGAGATCTCATCAGCAACCATGGGTTACCTCCTCCAAGGGACTCCCGTAAATTCAAAATGACATTTTAAGTTTAATGATATTTCAAAGGATTTATGGTTACCTTTGAAACAATTTGTTGATTTTTTAAAGTGTTGATTAATTTTTGAAAATGTTTTTTGATTTTGCAAGAAAAGTAAGGTGCACACCCAAGCAATTATAATATTTTACAAGAGTAAATTGCAGAAAGTAAAATGACAAAAATTAAATAACACAGTAGAAGCGTACATGTCATCTTCTCGGCATTCCCACTGAAATGTCAATTTTCACAACATGTATATATATATAATTTTGTGAAAATTAAANACATAAAAGATATTACCATATACGGTGACTCCCAACTCATTATTCAACAAATTGCTGGACAGTACAAAATTTCGAAACCCAGGCTCTCAGAATATTACCAACACACGATGAAACTGCTGGAGCAGATTCCCAATAAAGCCTAGATTATCAGAATACTACCAATACACGATGAAACTGCTGGAACAAATTCCCAACGTAATTCTTTATCCAGATTCCTCGGGTAGATAATGCGCATGCCGATGCTCTAGCAAAACTTGCTAAAGAATTGGCATTTCCTTCGGAGGATTCCATAGAAATCACAGTACAAGGCAGACAAGTTCTATCAANGACGGTGCTTCTTCAGCCAGAAAAGACAAAGGCTCGGGCACAATCATACCAGGCAAAGCAGGAGTTGGTTTCATTTTCATCACTCCAAACAAGGGTGTGCTGAGATTCTCATACCACTTGACAGAGCCTTGCACCAATAATGAAGCATAATATGAAGATTTAATTACAGGATTAGAGTTGACAATCTTAATGGACATAAAAGGTATTACCATCTACGGTCTTTGATTACAGGATTAGAGTTGGCAATCTTAATGGACATAAAAGATATTACCATATATGGTTACTCCCAACCTCATCATTCAACAAATTGCGGACAATACAAAATTTTGAACCCAAGGTGACTCCCAACTCATCATTCAACAGATCGCTGGACAATACAAAATTTTGAAGCCCAAATTCACTCCCAACTCATCATTCAACAGATCGCTGGACAATACAAAATTTTGAAGCCCAGATTATCTAATTACCAGTACAATTGAAACTGCTGGTTGAAGCCCAGACTCTCAGAAATTACCAGTACAATTGAAACTGCTGGTTGAAACCCAGATTGTCAGAATACTACCAGTACACGATGAAACTGCTGGAGCAGATTCCCAACCTTAATGGACATAAAAGATATTACCATATATGGTGACTCTCAACTCATCATTCAACAAATTTCTGGACAATACAAAATTTTGAACCCAAGGTGACTCCCAACTCATCATTCAACAGATCGCTGGACAATACAAAATTTTGAAGCCCAAATTGTCAGAATATTACCAGTACACGATGAAACTGCTAGAGCAGATTCCCAATGTGACTTTCTATCAAATTCCTCGGGTAGATAATGCGCATGTAGACGCTCTAACAAAACTCGCTAAAGAATTGGCATGTCACCCGNAAACCAGATTACAAAGAGAGCTTTTTCATACGCTCTCATAAATGGTGTTCTCTATAGGAGATCGTTCGATTAAATGTGGCTAAGGTGTTTGAGCAGAGCCGAGGCAAAGGATATTGTCAAAGAAATACATGCCGGTNGGAGGATTCCATAGAAATCACAGTACAGGGAAGACAAGTTCTATCCAAGATTGACATGGAAACCCTACATAAGCTCAGAAAAGAAGAAGACACAATAAATGCGATTGTAAATATCAACGAAGACTGGCTGAAGCTATTGATGGAATTNATGCCGGTTTGTGTGGTGCTCATCAGTCGGGACCAAAGATGAAAATGAAAATCAAAAGACTCAGATATTATTGGTCAGCAATGATGTTGGATTGCATGGATAAAGCGAAAAAATGTCACCAGTGCCAGATACACGGAGTGGTCTTACACCAACCACCAAATGTGCTACACCCAACTATTGCCTCGTGGCCATTCGAGTGTTGGGGTATGGACATAGTGGGTCCGATAGATCCTCCATCCTCCAAAGGACATTGATTCATACTTACCGACAGACTACTTCTCTAAATGGGCAGAGGCAGTTCCACTACGAGAGGTTACAACTCAGCATGTTCTACAGCCTTCAAAGACCAAGTTTTCCACTTCGAGAGGTTACAACTCAACATGTCCTACAGTTCTTCAAAGACCAAGCCGTTTACTATTTTGGTGTACCGCGAAGAATTATCTCTGATAACGGGACAACTTTCAAGAGCAAAAAAATCAACAACTTCGTCAGAAAACACGGGATAAACTGGAGATGCTCCACAATTTATTATTCTAAAGCAAATGGGTTAGCTGAAGTCTTCAACAAAACACTTGTACAAATTTTGAAAAAAAATACTCAATGAAAATAAACGAGACTGACACAATAAACTGTTAGAAACTTTGGGTCTTACCGAACGACGTTCAGAACTCCCACTCAATGTACACCTTACATGCTCGTATATGGGTCAGAAAAAAGATACTCAATGAAAATAAACGTGACTGGCACAATAAACTGCTAGAAGCTCTGTGGGCCTGAACGACGTTCAGAACTCCCACTCAATGCACACCTTACATGCTCGTATACGGGTCAGAGGCTGGAATGAAAATAAACGTGACTAGCACAATAAACTGCTAGAAGCTCTGTGGGCCTACCGAACGACGTTTAGAACTCCCACTCAATGTACACCTTACATGCTCGTATACGGGTCAGAGGCTGTATTACCATTGGAAAAATAACCGTGACTGGCATAATAAACTGTTAGAAACTTTGGGGCTTACCGAACGACGTTCAGAACTCCCACTCAATGTACACCTTACATGCTCGTATATGGGTCAGAAAAAAGATACTCAATGAAAATAAACGTGACTGGCACAATAAACTGCTAGAAGCTCTGTGGGCCTGAACGACGTTCAGAACTCCCACTCAATGCACACCTTACATGCTCGTATACGGGTCAGAGGCTGGACGACGTTCAGAACTCCCACTCAATGTACACCTTACATGCTCGTATACGGGTCAAAGGCTGTATTACCATTAGAAATACAGACTCCGTCTCTCAGAGTCGCTATTGTTAATCAACTTACAGCCGAAGAAAATGCAAAGCTTCTCCGTCTCTTAGAGTCGCCATTGCTAATCAACTTACAGCCGAAGAAAATGCAAAGCTCAGGTTCAGAGTCGCCATTGCTAATCAACTTACAGCCGAAGAAAATGCAAAGCTCAGACTTGAAGACTCCTATTGCAAACCAACTTACAACCGAAGAAAATGCAAAACTCAGACTTGAAGAACTTGAAAGTCTCAAACGCCTACAAGCACAACAACATCTGGAGCTATATCAAGCAAAGATGACACGAGCTCATGACTACCACAAGCACAACAACATCTGGAGCTATATCAAGCAAAGATGACACGAGCTCATGATAAACTGGTCCGCCCAAGGACATTTAAAATGGGTACGAGCTCATGACAAACTGGTCCGCCCAAGGACATTTAAAATTGGTGGCCTGGTCCTTGTTCTTAAAAGACCTATTCTTGCACGTCACGCAAGATAGGTGGAAAATTTGAGCCGACTTGGGAGGGACCATTTGTTATTGAAAAGGTCTATTAGGTGGAAAATTTGAGCCAACTTGGGAGGGACCATTTGTCATTGAAAAGGTCTACGCCGGAAAAAAATTTTGAGCCAACTTGGGAGGGACCATTTGTCATTGAAAAGGTCTACGCCGGAGGAGCTTACCACCTTATCAACTCTCAAGGAGAAAGACCTATGCTTCCAATAAATGGACGATATCTAAAGGCGTATTACGCAACATGACGAGGCTTGTCGCTGTAGGTTCGATGCATACATATGAAAATTTTTGTAAGCATCAGATAGTTCTGCCGAGGCTTGTCGCTGTTGGTTCGCTGCATACATATGAAAATTTTAGTAAACTTCAGATAGTTCTGGGGATTATTTATGTGGCCTAAAATGGTCTATGACTAGATAAAGTTTTTCTTTATCATTGAAAATTAATAAAAAATCTTATTCTCACATAATTGCATTTGTCCTTTCCTACATATATATTACCAAGAGAAAATATATATTAATTGAACTATATTTTGTTCTGATTCATAAACCATTCAAACTCACTAATGTCTCCCTGTTAATTTAAAGANCTGCACACCCATTACCAGCTGGGTCCCCACTCAATGACGAGTTACCAGATGAACAGATTCTACAGACAGATTTCTCCAGTACGCAACACTGGGAAATGTACTTCGATGGTGCTTCTTCAACCAGAAAAGACAAGGATTTAGGGATAATCATACGAGGAAAAACAGGANCAATAATTTCAATTTTCTCATTGAATCAGTTTGATACGTCTGATTCATAACCTTTTACAAAATTGATACGATAATTTCAATTTTCTCATTGAATCAGTTTGATACGTCTGATTCATAACCTTTCACAAAATTGATTCAATAATTTCAATTTTCTACTGAATCAGTTTGATACGTCTGATTCATAACCTTTCACAAAATTGATCCAATAATTTCAATTTTTATCCTGAATCAGTTAAATACCTCTGATTCACAACCTTTCAAAAATTGATCCAATAATTTCAATTTTCTACTGAATCAGTTTGATACGTCTGATTCATAACCTTTTACAAAATTGATCCAATAATTTCAATTTTATCATTGAATCAGTTTGATACGTCTGATTCATAACCTTTCTCAAAATTGATCCAATAATTTCAATTTTCTCATTGAATCAGTTCAATACCTCTGATTCATAACCTTTCACAAAATTGATCCAATAATTCCAATTTTTATATTGAATCAGTTAAATATGTCTGATTCATAACCTTTCACAAAATTGATCCAATAATTTCAATTTTTATATTGAATCAGTTTAATACGTCTAATCCATACTTTTCAAAAATTGATCCAATAATTTCAATTTTTATATTGAATTAGTTTAATACGTCTGATTCATAACCTTTCACAAAATTGATCCAATAATTTCAATTTTTATATTGAATCAATTTAACCTTTCACAAAATTGATCCAATAATTTCAATTTTTATATTGAATCAGTTTAATACGTCTAATCCATACTTTTCAAAAATTGATCCAATAATTTCAATTTTCTCATTGAATCAGTTTGATACGTCTGATTCATAACCTTTTACAAAATTGATCCAGNATGTGCTACACCCAACTATTGCCTCGTGGCCATTCGAGTGTTGGGGTACGGACATAGTGGGTCCGATAGATCGTCCATCCTCCAAAGGACATATATTCATACTTGCAGCTNAACGGACAGATACGAGTCTGTGTCGATTTCAGAGACTTGAATAAAGCATGTCCGAAAGATGAGTTTCCACTAGCAATACCAGAAATGTTGGTGGATGTTGCTTCAACACATGAAATCTTCTCCTTCATGGACGGATTATCAAAATACAACCAAATAAAGATGGCTCCTGAAGATGCAGCACTTACAGCTTTCAGAACACTGATTGGAATTTTCTGCTACACAGTAATGCCGTTTGGTTTGAAGAACGCCAGAGCAACATACCAACGAGCAATGACAAGGATTTTTGATGACCTCATTCACAATCAAATAGAATGCTATGTGGATGATTTGATCATCAAAAGTAAACAAAAATTAGACCATTTGTAGGATTTGGGATCGTTTTTGAAAGATTACAACAATATAATCTCAAGATGAATCCCCTAAAGTGCGCATTTTGTGTCACTTTTGGGAAGTTTTTGGGATTTGTTGTTCGTCATCGGGGAATCGAGATCGACCCGGAGAAGATTAAAGCTATCTTGGAAATGCCTCCCCCTAAAACATTGAAACAATTATGAAATGCCTCCACCTAAAACTTTGAAATAATTACGTTCCTTTCAGGGGAAGTTGGCATATCTCAGGCTCCCCCTAAAACTTTGAAACAATTACGTTCCTTTCAGGGAAAGTTGGCATATCTGAGGCGTATTATTTCTAACCTCTCAGGTAGGTGTCAGCCTTTCTCGGCATTGGTTAAAAAGGATGCCAAAATTTATTTGGGAAGAAAAATGTCAGCAGGCTTTTGAGGACGTTAAACAATATTTAATGACACCTCATGTTTTGGCAGCCCCTATCTCATNTGACACCTCCTGTTTTGGCAGCCCCTATCCCAGGGAGACCTTTGATACTTTATACTGCGGCTTTAGATTACTAGCTCGGAGCTTTACTAGCCCAAGTTAACAATGAGGGTAAGGAAAATGCACTATATTACCTGAGTCGTCGTCTAATACCGACGGAAATAAGATAGNTGGAGACCTTTGATACTTTATACCACGGCTTTAGATTACTCGCTCGGAGCTTTACTAGCCCAAGTTAACAACTAGGGCAAAGAAAATGCACTATATTACCTCAGTCGTTGTCTAATACAGACAGAGATATGGTATCCACCAATTGAGAAGCAATGTCTAGCTTTAATTTTTGCAGCGTAGNGTCAGCCTTTCTCGGCATTGGTTAAAAAGGATGCCAAATTTATTTGGGAAGAAAAATGTCAGCAGGCTTTGGAGGACGTTAAACAATATTTAATGACACCTCCTGTTTTGGCAGCCTCTATCCCAGGGAGATCTTTGATACTGATACTGCAGCTTTAGATTGTTCGCTCGGAGCTTTACTTGCCCAAGTTAACCATGAGGGCAAATAACTGCGGCTTTAGATTGTTCGCTCGGAGCTTTACTTGCCCAAGTTAACCATGAGGGCAAAGATAATGCACTATGTTACCTGAGTNTTAAAAAGGACGCCAAATTTATTTGGGAAGAAAAATGCCAGCAAGCTTTTGAGGACGTTAAAAAATATTTAATGACACCTCTTGCTTTGGCAGCCCCTATCCCAGGGAGACCTTTGATAGTTTATACCGCGGCTTTAGATTACTCGCTCGGAGCTTTACTAGCCCAAGTTAATAATGAGGGAAAAGAAAATGCACTATATTACCTGAGTCGTCGTCTAATACCGACAAAAATAAGATATCCACCAATTGTGAAGCANCAGGCTTTTGAGGACGTTAAACAATATTTAATGACACCTCCTATTTTGGCAGCCCCTATCCTAGGGGGACATTTGATACTTTATATCGCGGCTTTAGATTACTCGCTCGGAGCTTTATTAGCCCAAGTTAACAATGAGGGCAAAGAAAATGCATTATATTACCTGAGTCGTCGCCTAATACTAACGGAGATAAAGTATCCACCAATTGAGAAGCATTTTCTAANGACCCGGAGAAGATTAAAGCTATCTTGGAAATGCCTCCCCCTAAAACTTTGAAACAATTACGTTCCTTTTAGAGGAAGTTGACATATATGAGACGCTTTTTTCTAACCACTCGGGTAAGTGTCAGCCTTTCTCGGCATTGGTTAAAAAGGACGCCAAATTTATTTAGGACGAAAAATGCCAACAAGCTTTTGAGGACGTTAAACAATATTTAATGACACCTCCTGTTTTAGCAGCCCCTATCCCAGTNGGTCTTTAAAGGGCAATTTGGGGATTTTGGTTAAAGATGGTCAAATTGTCCAAATTGGGTCATGGGGTAGTTGAGAGAAATGAAATTGGGAATATTTATGATTTATTAAGATTTTTTGGGAATTTTTGGAATTTTGGGATTTTGGGCCAAAGAGGGGTATTTTGGTAATTCTGGGGTGCTTTAGGGAAAGGCCAAGATGGGTATTTTGGTAGAGTTGAGGTACCAACCATCACCAATAAGTCATGGACCCATGGAAATCCCANTTAGATTTTTTTTTTTTTTTTTTTTGGTTGGTACTATTTTCCTATTGGATGTTTTTTATTTTTATTTTTTGTTTTGAGATCTGTGTAAACTGTTTGTAACCCTTGAATTCTAGATGGTTGAATTCAGAATTATTCAAATCTGCATTGCACTGATGTACAGTCCATTTTTATTCAACTGGCTAGCACACTTGAATAGGCCTGGTAATCTTATTATGATTTTAGCTGAAGAGTTTGGCTTTTAAGATTTTGGTGTACATTTAGGGTGCATTTGGAGCGGCAGTGTAGTGCTGTACCGCAATTTTGTTGCGTTCTCAAAAAATTACAGCTGAAAACTACCTATAATGACAACTGGAAAGATCCAGTCTTACTTTTTCTAAGACTAAATTTTGTAATAGTCACTATAGCTTTTTGAAAAACAATTTCTTCTTTAGCGCCTTCATAACCGCTTCTTCAAGTAGTTGTAGCTTCTCTAAACAGACCCTTAATTCACAATGATGCCCAAAATTGCTGTGAAATAAGCTAGTTGGTCAATCATGTAATTATATGTGTCAATCAAGTAATTTATAGAAACAAGTTCATGTATCAATTCTATGACTATAGTGTCAAAATATTTTTGGCAGGTGAAGTTCTAGATTTCTGAACCGCAAATTCTAGTTGGAAGTAATAAAATGCCATAAAAGATTATAACAGTCCTAAAAATGCAGTAAATAGAAATGGTATGAAAAACCTTGAGTTTTCAGATATGAAAGATTTATACTCCTATGACATCGTTTAGGTGGTTTCTTGAAGTTTTGCTATGGAACACATGCTATTATTGACAAACAGGGATACAAGTTTTACTCTTGAGTTTATGCAAAGGATAGAAGATGAATCTAAAATCCATAAAGTTAAGTTTCGCTTAATCATATGACATTTCCCAGGATTCTTCTGATCCCCCGTCTAGGTTGCAAAATTCTAACTAGAATGTCTATTCTACTAGGTTTTTATGGTTAACTTGCTTGTTTCACTACACGACAGGTAGAGTTCATAGTTCATGAGAAATTTTAACATTTTTATCATGTCCAATAAAAATTAAATTACGGCCGAAATATTTACTCATCAACATCAAAAATTCATGCAAAAAAATGAGCAAAGTAAACACAAAATCTATAGAATAAAACCACAAGAAAACTTGAAACTTTCCATCACATGAGTGAAACAAGATTATCTACGATGCATGAAGAAAAAAAAATATGAACTTTCATATTACGAAAGTAAAAAACAGATAACATAAGAAGTACAGAAAACTCACCACAGAGTTAATCGGTTCTTACAATACATCGTGATTCTCTTCGATCAATGCAAATATCTGCGGATCTCTCTCATACATATGCACTCAATCGTTCTTTATAATATAATCAAACTCCTAAAAAAAAGAAAAAAAGGAAGAAACAAGAGAAAACACTCTTCTGAGCAAACCCGAGGGTAAAACTCCTAGAGCTCTAAGGACTTCCATAAAACCTAGAGGCTTGGTTCTATGGCCAAAAATGCTTCTATAATGATAAAAACAAGTTTATACAGTTACTATTAAATTAGAGGTCTAAAATAGACATGCAAACACTCTAAATCAGTCAAAATCTAAAATTTAGGCATTTAGGTGTGTTAGCAGGTGTGGGTGTGCACGTGTGCTCACTCGAGTGCAAGCATGATGTGCTATTGTGTGCCCAGTGCTCGCAGCTCCTGTCACAAGTGTGCAAATATGCGCTCACACATGGAGGAGGAAGCGGACACGTGTTGGTTTCAGGTGCTTGTACGTGCACATGCGTTCATGCAAGCTTGGTTGTTTGTCTTAATCTTAATTTTCATCTTTTTTTCTCCCCAATTTTTCTCTTTTCCTTCCACAAGTGGTAAAAATCCTATATCCTGCACATCACAACCAAAATACATTTCTCAAGCATAATATCATAATAAACAAGACATATAACATGATATTTAATATAATGAAATCACATAACTTTACTTCGTATCACACAATTATACAATTATTTAATAGAATAACATGTAAATATCAAAAGAATGATTGTAACAATGATCATATTTTTTACTATAAAATAAGCATGCTCCACTTAGCACTTTTAAAAAAGTAACATTATAGTTCTCTATTAAATTTGCTATTTATTATTTTTATAAAAGTTAACTTGAAAAAAAGAAAGATGAGCTAACAAAATATTATAAACATTTGTTTGCATTAAAAAAGTAAATATTGTAATTTAATAACTTATTAATATTTAAACTTTCATTCAATTAGTGCATGGACCATTTTGTCTATCTTAACATTATTAATTCTATATCAAACAAATCTATTATTTTACTCTGAGAATGTTATGAGTATAATAACTTCATCATCCTCATGAATCAACTTATGCAAATTCTACATTAATATGATAATTTAGACGTACAAAAATGTGGCGTTTGAAGAAGTTAGGGCCAAGAACATTCTTAAGAAAAAAAAAACATGATAAAAGAGAATATTAAGTCATCCAAGCTCTATTGTTGATATGATTTATTACACTTAGAATGTTCTACAACAAAATGTCAAGTTTTGATTGTTGAGAAATGTTTTGAGAGTAACTAAAAGCTTTCTTGCATAAGTAAAATGTATAAACTGCACATTATTTCATCTAAGTTTCGAAACCACAGTAATATGTGTTTTAAAGGAAGCTTTAATACTTATTATTTGTTTAGCAAAGAAATTTACCTCGATGACTACTGAGTCGACTTGTGAGAACATTATAATGGAAGGAAATGTGACTATTTTTTCATACTTTTCTTAATTTTTTCCAAGTAATGTTATACAATATATTATACAACGAGTTAGTATTTAGCTAAATATTTAGATCAATGTAGTTGAAAAGTTGAAGCGAACACTTGGTGATTTTTGCAAGTGCATCTTTAGTTACTATGATAAATTTTTTGTTGTGACTTTACAAATAACCAATTTTTGATATATTAATGAATAATTTTCTCTTATGGTCGCTCCAAAATAAGTTGATTCAAGGGATTCTAGAAATATTTTTGGGATAATTAGTTTGAAAAAAAGTTGTTGTTACAATAAGAGAGCCCTTTTCACTTATTAGGCTGCAAGAGATTTTGTTGAAATAACGGGCCAGCCAACTTGGCCAAATATAAGGGAAACATTAACTTCATCAATAATGTTGTGAGAAAGATTGTATGATGCTCATAGCTCTACACCAAACTCATCTAATGCATCAACTGAAATGTCAACTTTTATGAAAAAAAAGTGTAGGTAATGATGGAGAGAGGATTGATTACATAATCCTTGATGTTGTTTCTAATTAAGATGGCATGCAAAGAGATAAGTTTAGAGATCATCTTGTCCACTTAAAAGTAACATTTGAGGAAAAAAGATGGAATCACATACAAACTTCAACACTTTGAGTGTCATACAAGTATTACCACTATTGAATTTACCAAAAATCTCCATAATAATTTTTAAGACTGATGAATCAAGTAGTTTTGAGTAATAAATTCTTTAAAAAAATTAAGTTAAGCTAATTTTTTTGCTAAAGGTGAGTTTATCAAGAACACGATACATCACATACTTATACTACACTTTAAATCTTGCAACTTAGGAGAGCTATGAAAAAGGGAAGGCTTTATGTTAGTCTTAATGTAAATGAGTCAATTTTTAAAATATTTAAATACATATGCATTGCAAAAATTTTAATTTAGTCAATATTTGAATCATTAGTGACAATGATTCAAAAATAAACAACAAAATAATTTCATTAGCCATTTCAAAAATTTTTAATTTCATTTGCTTAATGATAGCAAGCTCCATTTAAAGTTTCTTACGTTTTTCTTTTATCTGCTTTAAACTGGAGACACTATCTCTCTTTATTTGCCTTTCTTCTTTATAGTTATCATTCTTAGCTTTTCTGATGATAAAACACTATAAATGATTTATGGAATTAAAAAATATTTATTCTTCTTTAGTGATAATAATGAGATTGAAGATTCTACAAATAATCTATTTTTTTACAAACCCTTTTACTTTGATCTCGAGAATTTTTTCAGTATCCATACTTGTTAGTCAATGTTAAGTTGTGTTGTTTTGATGATGTTTAGACTCAATATTTGGTCTATTTTCTATTATGAGCTAATCACCATGATCAAATTGCATGGATTCATCCCAACAAATATAATGCCTAAATAATTCAATGGTAGTATTTCCATCATTATCCATTTATGTACAAAGATTTGCAACTTAAACATATTTTAAACATTTATGCATTCATCAATAAAAGTGTTTGTTTCTTTAAAAAAAAACTAATTTATAATGCCAAGCATGGAAAATTAGATAGAAAAAAATAAAATGAGAAATTTGAACTTGTATGTGTTACAAATAAAGTCTTATGAAGGAAAATCTGACTCAGTTTATTGACGAGGACTTATCTTTATCCAACTGGAAAGAGATTGATCATGCAAACTTTTTTATTAATAAAAATTTGTTTGAATTTTCACACCCTTTTCAATGGATAAGTCATCAAGAAATTCTTTCTTTATTAGTATTCTTATTAGTATTTCTTTGTTTTATAAACTTGTTTATATATATA